>JAWQEG010008990.1:0-25616 GCA_033782935.1 Petrolisthes cinctipes
CATCGCATCTGGGTGGGTATATGAATGAAGGTTGGTGGTGATGAGGCCTTCAAACATTGCCACGAAACACCACCACCTGCATGTATAATTATTGAGTTTGTTTCATGGCATAAGTTCAGGTGGAATCAGAAGCCTCCAGTCCTCGTAAATGATCACAACATTTAACATTAGTCAAACTGTAGGCTGGTACCCACTTCCTTCAAACTGTGCTACGAAACGGAAAACATCAACCACATTAAAAGTAAAGTCTGTTTCTTGGATTAATTTGGTACACACACACACACACACACACACACACACACACACACACACACACACACACACACACACACACACACACACACACACACACACACACACACGCACACACACACACTCATACACACACACACACACACACACACACACACACACACGCCAAAAATGATCACCACAGTCAGGTTCAGGATTACACGTTTATTCCTGACAGATTAATAGCACGAGTGAGAGAGATAGTAGTCGAAGGGATTAATATTAATGGGACATGGATTATTACTTTAGGGATACGGATTAGCCTTATGGGATGTGAATTATACGGTACTTATGAAATGGGGAATTTTTAGTATCATTATTATCATTCGTGGGATGGGATTGTTACTCATAGAATTGGGGGAATATTTAAGAGATGTGGAATATATTAAATAGATGTTGGATATATTAAAGAGATGTGAGATAGTTTAAGAAATGTGGGATATGTTTCACAGATGTGGGATATGTTTCAGAGAATATGGGATATGTTTCAGAGAATATGGGATATATTTCAGAGAATATGGGATATGTTTCAGAGATGTTGGATATACTTGAGAGATGTGGTATGCTTTAAGAGATGTGAGATATGTTTCAGAGATGTAGGATATGTTTCAGAGAATGTGGGATATGTTTCAGAGAATGTGGGATATGTTTCAGAGATGTGGGAGATATTTCAGAGATGTTGGATATACTTGAGATGGGGATAATTATACTCATGGATAGACATTATATTGAGGCATACCATAAGGATAGGATTATACATATATATGGGATAAACTATAACGTAACGTAAAAATCATTGACAGCAAAATAAACATGAACGTGGAAATATTAATAATAGGAGCAGTGAATGTTTGGTGCTGGCTGTCAGACCACGCACACAGTCTCTGCTGGTCCTCTCGTCCCCACCAAAACTCGGCCATATCCTTCACCATTCATCTCGGCCACAACATTCCATTCCGTGATTATGGTGGTGGGTGGCGGGAGCGTAGTGGTGATGACTCCAGACACATACTCCTTCCTCCCTCCATCCACTCCCTTCCTCTCTCCCTGCATTCCCTTCCTCTCTCCACTCCCTTCCTCTCTCCCTTCACTCCTTCTTCTCTCCCTCCACTCCCTCCCTCCACCCCCTTCCTCTCTCCCTCCACTCCCTCCACTCCCTCCCTCCACTCCCTTACTCCCTCTCTCCACTCGTGTGTGGTTTGGCTTGGCACTGTGCCACTCGGATCTGCTCCCTTCTCCTATACCTTCACTCCCTCTTCCCTTGCTAACTATCCTACTTATCTCGTTCCTTGCTACCCCTCATCTCTATCTCCTTTTCCAGCTCTTCCCCTCAACTTTATCTCCACCATCACATCCATCCACCACCCACCACCATCATCACAACCCTCACACCAACACACCACCACCCACCACCACCACCACCACCACCACAACCCATTCACCTCCATCACACACCACCATCATCATCCACCATCACAACCATCACACCACCATCAACACCACCACGTACCATCCACACCGACATCATTACCTCTCGTCTGTTCTTGTTACACTGCGACGGGGAGCTACGACGAGTTTGATGCAAGGGGTCTATCTTCGTTAGGTTAGGGCTGGAGGAGGCAGTGGTGAGGTGTGGCTTGAGTTTTTATTAGGTTGTGTGGTAGAGTTGTTGTGCTGTGTTGTGTTGTGTTTTGTGTTGTTTTGTGTTGGACTGTGTTGTGTTGTGTTGTGTAATGTGCTGTGTGTGCCATGGCATGTTGTGTGTTTGTGTTTAAGATTATTATTTTAGGAGGGGTGTGTGGGGTTTGTCAGGGTGGTAGGGTGGTGGTGGAGAGGTAGGGTAGGTGGATGGAGGGGGTGGGTGGGTAGGTGAGTATGCTCTTGTCGCCTTCACAACCAACACTCAGTTACCATTACGCCGTGTCGAGCAACGAGGACGATAATATTACGGAATATGCGTACACACACAGCAACGAGACGATAATATTACGGCACACACACACTCACACACACACATACACATAGACATAGACATACACACACACACACACACACACACACACAGAAAGAGGAAACCACAAATACAGTTGTACTAATTAACGCCACCATGAATGTGTCCCTTCCCTCCACAGGCTTCTTCAACCCCAACGTGGACCCAGTAGGACGGGCCACGGTGGCCAACTACGGCCTCATGGACCAGCTGGCGGCTCTCCATTGGGTCCAGGAAAACATCGTGCGCTTCGGCGGCGACCCTGGCCACGTTACTGTCATGGGGCACGGCACAGGGGCCGCTTTACTCAACTTCCTCGTCATCTCTCCCGCCGCTGCTGGTGAGTCCGTATAATAGCAATGGGTTCACTGTAATCAACTTCCTCGTCATCTCTCCCGCCGCTGCTGGTGAGTCCGTAAATAGCAATGGGTTCACTGTAATCAACTTCCTCGTCATCTCTCCCGCCGCTGCTGGTGAGTCAGTATTATAATAGCAATGTGTTTGTTCACTGTCTGTACTCAAAGGTCATACATGTGAAATGAGAATGAAAGTTTGAGGATATAGTAGCCCTTCGATTCGCTTCGATTCGCCAACAACAAGAGATGAATGAATGACTGACCCTTAAGGGAGAAATTTTGTGTTGGTAAATCTGGAGCGACTGAATCCTCCAAACTATTCCAAGCAACAGAACACCATTATTTTTGCTCTTCTGGTCCTGTTTCTTGGCATACTTTGGAGGAATCAAGGCACTCCAATGTAACAAAAGCGAATTACACCCTTAATTAACAAGACAGAGCAGAGCGGGATATGTCCAAACATTAAAAATCCTGCGTTTTAACAGATGTAATCTAAAGAACAGGAAGTATAGAGAGTTTGTCTGGGATCTCCTAAAGTCAACAACTGTGTACATTATCAGAATAAATATAAAACACTCAAGCTGTCACAGGATAAAGGTTTGTTCCATCCGTCCATCCATAAGCTTGGTTAATAAATATAGATGAAGACTGTGAGGGATTTGGTTTAAGGGTATGTGGAATATTCATAATGTATCAACACAACTACAACGTAAGCCATTTTTCCCCTGTGTTAATATTTACATGTGTTTAAGAATTCAGGTGCACGGTTAAGAGCAGAAGAAAGGGAAAAAGATAATGGAAATCGGAAAAAGATAAAAACGAACACAAAAAGGAAAACAATAAAGACATAACCAAATGACCATTCAGAAAGTAAAACAGGCACTCACAAAAACAAAGACATCTCCATCTCTCTCTCTCTCTCTCTCTCTCTCTCTCTCTCTCTCTCTCTCTCTCTCTCTCTCTCTCTCTCTCTCACACACACACCCAGCCCACAACCCATTCCATTCTGTTCCACTTATTACCTCTCGATTTCCTTCCCTGGGGCGACTCGTGTGGTGCGTACGCGGCGTCAGATCAAACGGTGAGGCAATATTGTCCGAGTAGTGCCGACGATATTCATTTTTCTCAGATTATAATACTTGGTTTTTTTTTATCATATTCATATTCATGGTCGATTCTCCTGTGTTCTTTATATATTCTTTATCTCGGTGTGTCGTTCGTTTGTCTGTTTGTTTGTTTGTTAGTTACTAGTCAGAAAACACACGAGTCAACATATCAACACAACACAGCCTGAAAACACAATACAATTTTAGCCAAATTAGCACACGAAGCAACACACACATCACAGAGACAGACGACACGACACAACACAACACAACTTTAACCACCACCGAACACACGACGCAACACACACATCACAGCACAGCCAGAAAACACGACACAATTTTAGCCAAACTAACACACGACGCAACACACACATCACAGAGCCAGACGACACGACACAACACAACACAACTCTAGCCAAACGAACACACGACGCAACACACACATCACAGAGCCACACGACACGACTAACACAACACAACTCAACTTTAGCCAAACTAACACACGAAGCAACACACACATTACAGAGACAGACGACACAACACAACTTTAGCCAAACTAACACATGACGAAACACACTCATTACAGAGCCAGAAGACACGACACAACACAATACAACTTTAGCCAACGAACACACGACGCAACACACACATCATAGAGCCAGAAAAAACAACTCCACTTTAGCCAAACTAACACACGACGCAACACCCACATCACAGAGCCACACGACACGACACAACAACAACTCATCACAACTCTTCAAGCCCAGCCACCAACTCCGCAACAATATACAAGGCAGAAACAATACGACCGGAATCCCATCACGCTGAAGGATGGGACTAACGAAGTGAAGGGGGATGAGGGGATGGGATGGGGATGGGGTGGGTGAAAGAATGAAAGAAAGAAAGAGAGAGAGGGAAGGGGGACGTGGAGACAGAGGAAGGAGAGGAAGGAGGAGGTGGAGGATAGTGGAGCGAATGAAAGAGAAAGGGAAGGAGACAGACAGACAGAGAGACAGAGAAGAGGGGAAGCAGAATTTAAGGGTTAACTACACAGGAGGTATGTTCAGTTCAGTGGGACTTGCATAGCTCGGTTGGCTGGAGGGAGGGGAAGAGGAGGTACCAACAGTGGGGAGGGAGGGGGGAGGGGAAGAGGAGGTACCAACAGTGGGGAGGGAGGGGGGGAGGGGAAGAGGAGGTACCAACAGTGGAGAAGGGGGGAGGGGAAGAGGAGGTACCAAAGTGGGGAGGGAGGGGGGGAGGGGAAGAGGACGGTACCAACAGCAAGGGGGAGGGGAGGGGAAGGGGGGGGGGCAACATGTCAGACTCCATCCAATATAACCTGGATATCCAATATTTGATGATCCTCGTAATTTTTATCTCCCCCACATCATGATTCCTATTTCCCGTCATTTTTCTATTTGCTTGCTTTCTGCTGCCCCCTCCTTCCCCCTCCCCCCCCACACACACACACACCAGCCCCCACCCCCAACACCCACACCTAGACTATAACCTGCCAGAGTGATGACCTCCCCCCTTCCCTCCTCTCAATTCCTAATATATTTTTCTCACTAGTATTATTCATTAAACTCGTCATCCAAATACACCCTCCTCTCCCCCCTTCAACACACAATTATCACGACCCCCTCCCCTTACACTTACACCCCTTAATTAACTTGCTTCTAATACACCTTCTCTCCTCCCTTCAACACACGATTATCACGACCCCCTCCCCTTACACTTACATCCCTTAATTAACTTGCTTCTACACCCCCAGCCTATAACTACACACACACACACACACACCCTTACCAAATACACCCCCCTTACGACCCCCTCCCCTTTACACTTACACCCTTTAATTAACTTGCTTCTACACCCCTCAGCCTATAACTACACACACACACACACACCTTCACCTATGCACTTACCACACCCTCCAAATGCAGTCACACTAATTAATTACCTTTACCTCTTGACATCTCTCCTCCTCTTCTTTCTCCAATTACACCTCCTCCCTCCCCCTGCAATAAAAAAACTCCACCCCCCCATACCCTACCTTTACACTCCTCTTCCTACAACTACCCCTTCCATCCATACCCCTTACAACTACCCCATCCCCTAAAACAACCCCTCCCCCATACCCTTTATAACTACCCCTCCCCAATACAACTACCCCATCCCCTAAAACAACCCCTCCCCCCATACCCCTTAAACTACCCCTCCCCAATACAACCTACCCCACCCCATAAACCACCCCTCCCCCTAAAACTACACCTCACCATTACAACTACCCCTCCCCATTACAACTACTCCTCCCCATTACAACTACCCTCCCCATTACAACTACCCCATCCCCTTACAACTACCCCATCCCATTACAACTTACCCCTCCCCATTACAACTACCCCATCCCATTACAACTACCCCTCCCCATTACAACTACCCCATCCCATTACAACTACCCCACCCCATTACAAACTACCCCACCCCATTACAACTTACCCCCCCCCCCTCCCCAAGAGCAATACCCCCCCCCCTCCCCCATTACCCCCTCATCAATACCCGTGGAGTCACTGTTTACCGGGCAATGACATAATAGTGCCACTGATGGCCACCAGGGACTCATATCCGTCCCAGTGTACATGTGGTTCTGGTCTGACTCTCTGGCTGGCTGGCTCGTTGGCTGGATTGTTGGTTGGCTGAATATCTGGCTGGCTGATTGACTGGTTGGCCTGGATCGTTGGCTGGCTGGCTGATTGACTGGTTGGCTGGATCGTTGGTTGGCTGGCTGGCTGGTTGGGTTGGATCGTTGGTTGGCTGGATCGTTGGCTGGCTGGCTGGTTGACTGAATCATTGGCTGAGTGTCTGGCTGGCTGCTGATCTTTGGTTGGCTGGCTGGTTGGATCGTTGGTTGGTTGGTTGATTGGCTGGCTGGCTGGTTGGATCGTTGGTTGGCTGACCGGCTCGAACCAGACCGGAAGCATCGTAAAAATTTCACAATTCGGTAAAATATGCAGGGATCCATTCTGACTCTGACCCCTCCCACTATGACACCCATAAAAAAATTATATATATATACATGATACATACATACATATTATATACACACCGGTATATATATTAAATATACGCGTATACAAACATTTAGTGATAGTCTGTGATTCATGTAGGCCTGACGAATTCATTAGACCACAATGATAGACTTTGGCGTTTAGAGCTTTTTTTTCGATAATTTATAAGTTTTTGCGATTTTACTTATTTTAGTTTATTAATCTTGTTAATTTTTGTTTGTAAGAAAACACACACACACACACACACACACACACACACACACACACACACACACACACACACACACACACACACACGCAGTAGAGACAACACAATAAATAACGACGCCCTTCGTTCTTGCTCCTCCAGGTGCAGGACTCTTCAAGCGGGCCATCCTGATGTCTGGGTCGGCTCTGAGGTCCCTGGGCAGCGGTACAGGAGCCGGTGTACTACGCGGTGCAGGCGGCGAGGCAGCTCAAGTGTCGCGTGCCAGATGACCTCTACCGTCACTACGAGATGCTCCTACACTGCCTCAGGACCGCACCGTCGAGCAGATTCTGGAGGTGGTTGGTGGTGGAAACTTAGAAGGGGTTGTTTGTGGTTGGATTTTAAAAGAGGGTCCTGGTTAGATTCATGAGGAGGTTCATCTGTTGGATTTTAAAAGAGGGTTGTGGTGGAAACTTAGAAGGGGTTGTTTGTGGTTGGATTTTAAAAGAGGGTCGTGGATAGATTCCTGAGGAGGTTCGTGGTTGGATTGCTAAAGAGGGTCCTGGTTAGATTCTTGAGGAGTTTTCTTGTTTGGATTCCTAAAGAGGGTCCTGGTTAAATTCCTGTGGAGGTACGATCGTGGTTGGATTCATGAAGAGGGTCGTGATTAGATTCCTAAAGAGGGTCGTGATTAGATTCTTGATGAGGGTCTGGGCATTTGAAGAGGGTCGTTGGTTTTTTTGAGGTTTTGTTTCTTGATGGGGTCGTGGATGGATTCTTGATGGGGTCGTGGTTGGATTCTTGATGGGGTCGTGGTTGGATTCTTGATGGGGTCGTGGTTGGATTCTTGATGGGGTCCGTGGTTGGAAACTTGATGGGGTCGTGGATGGATTCGTGATGGGGTCGTGGATGGAATTCTGATGGGGTCGTGGATGGACTCTGATGGGGTTGTAGTTGGATTTGTAAGTGAGTCGTGGGTTTAGATGGGTCGTGGTTGTATTCTTGAATCCTGTGTTAATAAGGAGAGTTACTGATTCTTCCACACCATGCAGTGAAACAGAATTCTCGGTGTGAATCTAGAGGATGTGTTTTATTGATGAGATTGGGTAGGGTGCACTTATGCTTCGTTCTGGCCACAACAATCTAATCCATAGAGCCTTTCTTCATCTCTTTCATAGGTTAACCTGGAGATGCCTCAGTTCCTTTCCTCTATTGGACCAAGTGTGGACGGCGTTACCATCCGCCCTGACTGGAAACATCAACTGTCCAAAATGGGTAGGTCATGTCACTTTTCAGCAATGTTTCCAAGCTTAATATACACAAGATAAAATAAAGATCAAGCAGCAGGAGGGGGTCTGGTGGTTCTGTACACTCGTGATACATAATTTCTGACCAGAGTGTGAGGAGCAGAAAGCTTCGAATCGCCTGGTATTCATTTCCCCACCCAGTACACCTATAGAGGCTGAGATCGAATGCTGGGTAGCCTATGTGTGGTGCCTGCCGTTCGTCTCTGGTCAGAAATTACGTATCACGAGTGTACATGATCGGCACAGCTCATGATGCCCAGGGAATAAATAAGCTATTTTTCAGTATCAATCGTCTGAGGTGTCTGCATATTTCACTAAAGAATTGCATAGATAGTTTTTTTTATATACCTTGTGTACACGTTATATCAATCCTATGCAAATATAATTATAATCTCTATGCTGGGTACTTCACACTTTGGCAGAAAATATGTTTGGTTGCAACTGGACACTTTCACACTTTATGCACAACACTTAATTTATGCTTTCCTCATGTAAAGTAATATAATATGTTCAGTTGTGGTATAAAATACTCTCCCCTCTCTGCTCTAACATGATAGCACACTTTAAGAATACCATTATTATTTTTTCGTGAATAAGACGTGGTTGTTTCTTGTGGCCATGTCTAACTTTTCATGTTTAACACACAAACGGAAGAAATAATCACGCCTCGCTCTCAACAACAACGATATTATTCTCAAAGTTCACCATTACACCAGAGAGGCGACAAGGCTTTAGACACGCGACTGTACTTTACTGCATATTATAGAATGGAGTGTGTAGGCGGTGGTGGTGGTGGTGGTGGTGGTGGTGTGTTGCGTGTTATAGCGAGGTGTTGCGTGAGTGAGGTTGTGTCCGTGTAACTGAAGATCGTGTAGGCTTTCGGCAAGTGCAGAGGGGCGAAAAAAAATTGGACTGTAGAGGGAAGTGTGTGTGTGTGGAGAGGGTGAGAGTCTGAAATAACCTCAAGTGTATGAAGAGAGAGAGAGAGAGAGAGAGAAGAGAGAGAGAGAGAGAGAGAGAGAGAGAGAGAGAGAGAGAGAGAGAGAGAGAGAGAGAGAGATAGAGAGCGGAGAGCGCAGAGGGAGAGAGGGGGGAGAGCGGAGGAGAGAGAGAGCGACTCTATGAGGCGTCACATTCAAAGCTACTCGTATGAAAGCGAGGCGCGTAATGAAGTGTAATGAAGTGTACATGGGTGCGTGCTGTGTACAGAGTGTTTTTCGAAGCAAGCAAAGTGTACAGTTCTGTGTGTGTGTGTGTGTGTGTGTGTGTGTGTCTGGTGTGTGTGTGTGTGTGTGTCTGTCTGTCTGTTGTCTGTCTGTCTGTCTGTCTGGTGTGTGTGTGTATGTGTGTCTTTCCATTGCAATCCTAAAGTGTGCAAAATAGTTATTGGGTAAATGAGTGAGAAGTCCTGTTAATACATCAAAATAATAATGAAGCATAAACCTATCACAACCACCACTACCAACTAACTAACACTAACCTAACAAGACTACATACATACCTCCCCTTCCTTCATACCTTCCTTCCTTGCTCTACGTCACAGGAGAGGAAGGACGGACACAGTTGACCTCCTAATGGGTGTGACAACAACTGACGTACTGGAGGTGTTCAGTGACTCGAGATACAACACGGGTTCGAGGCTGAGTACAGGGACCGACTTCTACGTACCTTCGTCACCAACAACTACCGCTACCACCTCCAGGTCAGAAAATTAACCAGGTTTTTAATTCCGTTATCACCTCCAGGTCAGAATATCACCATTTTTTTTTTTTTTTTTTTTTTATTAAGGACCTTGTGTGATCGTGTATGAAAATTTTGGCTTCTGATTTTTCCTGACTTATATACCACGAAACACACTCCTTGCATATAGGTGGTGTTTCGTGGTAATATTTGAAGGACTGAGGTCACAGGAGGGCGTTACCTCACCGCCCCCCCTCCTCCCCCTTCAATTCTTGGGTGCAGTGACGAGTATTAAACCTGGACCATTTTAGACTGGAGGCGAAAACTTTACCACTACACATTGCAACCCGTCGACTGTAGGGTGTTAAACTCTTCATTCACTCACTACTCCTTTTCATTTTTTTCATTCTAAAGTCATCCTCATAAACATATTTCGTATGTTTTTATTTTCTATCTGTAATTTGTATTTTTTCAAGTTTTTGGCGTTATAATCATAATCATAATCTGTCTCTGTCTCTGTCTCTGTCTCTGTCTCTGTCCCTGCTGTCTCTGTCTCTGTTGGGAGGCTACTGCTTCACCAAACTAACCACCTCAGTATACGAGTAAAGGGAATCATCTGTTTAATAGTAGTGGTTGGAGGGTTACATGTTACACTCCACTACAACCACCCTACCCACCCATCCCTCCCTTATGGGATAACTCTCTGTACGCTGTAATTAACACTGATCGTAAAAAAATGCCACTTTGCAATTAGCGAATCTTATTACGCAAAAATTAGCAATTATAACCTCGCTAATTTGATAGTCGTTGAAAAGAATCGTTCCAGTTAAAACAAGATCCTTCACTTTATGTATCATGGTAAAATATTCTTGGACGCATCTCAAAATTATTATAAAAACTACTTTGATTCATGTTATTTGTTGTTAAGAGGGTAGTGCATATGTTCTAGTGGGTGAAGTCTGGAGCAAATGATTCCTCCATACTATTCCAAGCAGCACGTCATCATTATTTTTGTTTCCTGGCATACTTATGAGGAATCAAGGCACTCCAATGTACCAAAAGTTATACTGTAC
This sequence comes from Petrolisthes cinctipes, assembly GCA_033782935.1. Taxonomy (NCBI): domain Eukaryota; kingdom Metazoa; phylum Arthropoda; class Malacostraca; order Decapoda; family Porcellanidae; genus Petrolisthes; species Petrolisthes cinctipes. Next base: position 11,062 of record JAWQEG010008990.1, read on the forward strand.
TATTCCCTTAAATTAGGGATAAAGAAGGGAAGGAAGGTCACAGCCAACAGCAAACACATTTTACCATTCTGGATATACATGGTGAGCATAAAGTATTTCCTTGATTTCGAACATTTATTACACATATGCTAGACTATATTATACATGATATTTGCAAATTATGCCAACAAATACACACACAGACACAGACACAGACACAGACACACACACACACAGACACAGACACACAACACACACACAACACAACACACACACAACACAACACAACACAACACAACACAACACAACACACACACACACTTCAAGAGCAATGTATTCAAGCATCAACACACACATTCAATCCTTTGGTGGTGAACGAGAAAAGTCCTCAATGACCACCACCACCCAACCCTTAGTAACCACCTCCTCCTCGGCCTCTCATTCCTCTACAGCACCAAACGTCCCCCATAAAATAAGGAAATCCATTGTAATCTGTGGCCCTCACCGAGATGACCCCATAAAACCACAGCCCGAGATGATTCACGTCCCCAGCGATCAGAATCCATATTTATGAGTTGCCCATCACGCTCATCCTCACCCAAAATCAACCATTATGCAACTTCTTAACAATCCACTTCCTCTCAGAGCACATACTTCTATTCATTTATTTCCAAGAGATCCATGCTTGGTAATGTCGAAAGAGCTTATTATACATTTTGGCCACGTTTTGTTCTGTTGCTCGAGTTTTGTCAGTCACTACTCCATTTAATTCAACTTTAACCTGCGAATAGTAGTACACTTTTTCCTCCTCCCTCGCCTATCATAATTGTTTCTACTCATTGTAATCGTGGTAATAGTACACTTTCCCTCCCTCCTTCTTCCTCTTCTATTCTGATCGTTTTCTACTCTATGTATTCACGGTAATAGTACATCTTCCCCTCCCTCCTTCCTCTTCTATTCTGGTCTTTTCCACTCTATGTATTCGCGGTAATAGTATACATTAATTTTATCCCCTCCCTCCTTCTTCTCCTTCCTCAGGAGATCGTACTGGCTATCACGGCTGAGTATACTGACTTGGGCCGCCCGCCGTACAGCACCCAGTCCACATCCGAGACCTGACAGCTGAGGCCCTACACGACGCAGCCTTCGTCTCCCCCGTCACTGTGGCCGCCAACCAACTCTACACACCCAACAGGAGAAGCTTCGTCTACGTTCTCGATTACAGAGCTGAAGACCCGGACCCTGAGGTGAGTCTAAATTGGCCATGCTTAATTAAGGTGGTAATTCCCTTTTGGTACATTGGAGTGCCTTGATTCCTCCAAAGTATGCCAGGAAACAAAATAATGGTGTTCTGTTGCTTGGAATAGTTTGGAGGATTCAGTTGCTCCAGATTTACCAACACAAAATTTCCCCCTTAAGGGACTCTGTGTTGTAAGTCGGAAAATTGGAGGGGTAGAGAGTCCTTCAAACATTGCCACGAAACACCACCTACATTAATTAAAGGAGCATGTTTCGTGGCATAGTCAGAAGGAATCAGAAGCCTCCAATTTTCACACATGATCACTTGGGGCCGTAATTAACGGGAGGATCTTTTGTGAGTGAAATGGAAGGCCTCTGATTCCTTCAAATTATATCAGATCCCCTATTAGTATTACTGAGGGGGTCTGTTTTCTGGCATAGCTTGAAGGAGTTTGTAGCCCACCAATTTACTCTCAAAAGAATCTCCCGTTAAGGAGGTAGTAGAGTGTTGGTAAATCTGGAGCAACGAACTGATTCCCACCAAACTATTCCAAGCAACAGACCACCATTATTTATTTTAATTAACCTGGTCCTGTTTCCTGGCTTATTTTGGAAGAATCAAGGCACTCCAATATACACCAGTTGTATACTATCCCCTTAAAGGAGGAACTGTATTCTGTTCTCTTCTGGGAAATTGATGGGTCAGTGATTTGGCCAAACTAAGCCAGATAACAAATCCATCCATGTGAAACTATACTCCATATTAACTTTATTTATCTATTAATATTACCGGTACTCTATTCATCACTTTTCAAAAATGTAACAGCTATATCATTGAATTTTCGTGGCATTATTTGGCAAATGTAATGCAATGAAAGGAAAATCATACACAAAAATATTTACATAGGCCTAACTAAGTACATGTCTACAGCTTATAAACACTGGAATGCATCGAAAAAAAATTATTCTACAAAGAAGGGAATAGATGTAGTTTCGAAAGGACAAAAACAGAAAAAAGAAAAACGTACTATAGTTAGGCTTGGATAAAAGGAAAAGGTGAAAGGGAAGGCGGAGGAGAGGAGACCTAGAAAGCAAAATTTAAAAAGATTGGATACTGAGTAAGAGACTGTGAGGAGGCCAGGGAGGGAGGGAGGGGGGAATTTATGTGAAGAGAAGAGAAAGGTCATTAGTGTGCGTGCGTGAGAGAGAGAGAGAGAGAGAGAGAGAGAGAGAGAGAGAGAGAGAGAGAGAGAGAAGAGAGAAGAGAGAGAGAGAGAGAGAGAGAGAGAGAGAGAGAAGAGAGAGAGAGAGAGAGAGAGAGAGAGAGAGAGAGAGAGAGAGAGAGAGAGAGAGAGAGAGAGAGAGAGAGAGAGAGAGAGAGAGAGAGAGAGAGGATAGTAAGAATCAGTGTACAGAGAAAGGGAGGGGAAGGATATTTATGTGAGAGGGAGAGGAGTGAGAGAAGGGCATTAGAGAGAGAGAGAGAGAGAGAGAGAGAGAGAGAGAGAGAGAGAGAGAGAGAGAGAGAGAGAGAGAGAGAGAGAGAGAGAGAGAGAGAAATACAGAGACAGATATTTTTCTCTCTTTACATCAGGTGGGACCGGACGTGTGTGTGAACGAGTTACTCTACGTGTTTGGTGCTCCTCTTGGCACTGTGGGACCCCTCGCCCCAGACTCCAACTACTCCTACACCAAGAACGAGATGGTGCTTAGCGAGGCCATCATCTACATGTGGGCCAACTTTTACCAAAACCGGGTAAGAGATATTATTTATGGAGTTTTATTATTATTATTATTATTATTATTATTATTGGTATTATTATTATTATTATTAGTATTGTTATTATTATTATTAGTATTGGTATTGTTATTATTATTATTATTATTATTATTATTATTATTATTATTATTATTATTATTATTATCATTATTATTATTATTATTATTACTATTATTAGTAGTAGTGTTAGTATTAGAATTATTGGTATAATCATTATTGGTATTATTATTATTGGTATTATCATTATTGGTATTATTATTATTAATATTTTTTTTTCCATCTTTGCGAATAAAAATTTTTGTCCCTAAATGTTTCGACAATGGATAAAGCCTCAAACACACACACAAATACCACCACATACAGTCTAATATTACACACACACACACACACACACACACACACACACATGACGACTTACGAACTGGCCTCAAACAACACACACACACACACAGACAGAGAGTGACAGATGTCATGAGGGTAAAGCCACGAAATAAATTCATGCCTACTTCACGTAAAAAACTAAAAAAAAAAAAAAAAAAAAAAAAAAAAAAAAAAAAAAAGGAATGCATAATGAACATACATCGAAAAATACCATACTCTACTAAATTTAACTAAGCTTTCAATTTTGCCTGATGTATATAAATAAAAACTGGATGCTCTCACCTTGATAAAAAATAAAAAAATATATATATACATACCCAAACTAAAACTAATTAACAGCAACACAAAAAATGGTTACTATTGGATTTGCGTTCATTAACAGAAATGCTAATTTGATCTAAAAACAGGAAAGGTGCAGCCGAGGCGAGCAAAATGTATTCCATTCGGTAAAGCCAGACTCGGGGATCCTTTACACAAAATATCGCCTATGATTAAAACTGTTAATTCCTCCTTCATTTACGATACAATACAGGGAATCAGATCCTTCTTACCAGCTTACAAAATTAATATATTATTATTAATGGGAGATTTTCTTGTTGGTAAATTGGAAGGGCTACCACTGAATCCTACTATTATAACTATACCAGAAAACAGACGCCCTCAATGGTACTAATAAGGGATTGTCTGTTTCGTGGCATAGAAGTTTGAAGGTATTAAAGACCTTCAAAATTACCAACTAAAGCTACATGACTCACTTAGTTTGGAAGTGACCTAAACTATCATAAAACACGTCTCTACAGTTTTATATGTGGAGGGATTCTGTTGCTTGGAATACCTTGGAGGAATCGGAGCCCCCAAATTTCCCACAGCATCTTACTAACTTTTCTTATGGTACCTTTTGTAGGAGAACTGGAGGGCTGTCAATTCCTTCAAACTATGCCAGGAAACAGACAAGTACCTTCAATATAGCAGTAAGGCAACTGTTATGTATCAGTCAACAGCTCTACCTACATTTTGCTGCATTTCGCCTACAATATTATATCAGTCATAATTCACTGTGTTATACGCCTCCTCATTTAAAGTTTTAATTCTCTAACGAGGAAGATAAGACGAGAGGAGGAAGAGGAAGAGAACTAGGAAGAGAAGTAAGAAGAAAGACAAGAAATGGAAGAAGGAAGGGGAGGCGGAGATTAGGAGGAAGAGGAGAGGAAGATCAGGAGGAAGGGGAGAGGAACATTATGAGGAAGAGAAGACGAAGATTAGGAGAAAGAGGAGACATAGATTAGGAGAGAAGATGTAGATTAGAAGAAAGAGAAGATGTAGATTAGAAGAAAGAGAAGATGTAGATTAGGAGTAAGAATACAAAGTGGAGGAGTAAGAGTACAAAGTGGAGGAGTAAGAGTACAAAGTGGAGGAGTAAGAGTACAAAGTGGAGGAGTAAGAGTACAAAGTGGAGGAGTAAGAGTACAAAGTGGAGGAGTAAGAGTACAAAGTGGAGGAGTAAGAGTACAAAGTGGAGGAGTAAGAGTACAAAGTGGAGGAGTAAGAGTACAAAGTGGAGGAGTAAGAGTACAAAGTGGAGGAGTAAGAGGAGAACGACGACTAGAAGTTAGGGACAGGGAATGAAGGCATTCAGGTCTTTGGATAATTAATGAACACACTTGATTACAGGCTAATCCCACGCTACTACGTGATGAGATGTGTGTGTGTGTGTGTGTGTGTGTGTGTGTGTTGAGTGTGTGTGTGTGTTGAGTGTGTGTGTGTGTGTGTGTTGAGTGTGTGTGTGTGTGTGTGTGTGTGTGTGTGAGTGTGTTGAGTGTGTGTGTGTTGAGTGTGTTGAGTGTGTGTGTGTGTATGTATTCAGTGTATGTGTACGCTTGTATGTGTGTGCGTGTGTGTGTAAAGTGTGTGTGTATGTGAGCAAAGTATATGTGTGTGTGCATGTGCCTGTTTGTGTGTCTGCATTCGCTCGTCGCTCATGCATAAAATTAATCAACATGCAGAAGGACAATAATTGAGAGATGAACAATGAGTAATGAAAGTGGATGATAAACACGACTAAACACAATGAGTATGGAGGAGGATGCATCACATGTATCTCATCAAAGTTTAATTCTGATTATTAATAAGATAGTTTTGTATAATGCCTCCCTCCATCCACAGACATTTTAAAGGTATATGGAGTATATATTGATTGTGGTGGTGGTGGTGGTGGTTATGGTAGTGATGATGGTGGTAGTGGTGATGATGGTAGTGGTAGTGATGATGGTGGTAGTGGTAGTGATGATGGTGGTAGAGATGATGATGGTGGTGGTGGTGATAATAATGGTGGTAGTGATGGTGGTAGTGGTAGTGATGATGGTGGTAGTGGTAGTGATGATGATGGTGGTGATGATGATGATAATAGTGATGATGGTGATAATGAGTATAATACCTTGTTCCCCCCCTTTCCTCCCTTCCATCCCCCCCCCCCCACAGCAACCCTAACGACGGGGGAGTGGGGGCCGAGGCGATGGGAAGAGGAGGGAGAGACGGCCCCCGCTACAAGACACCCGGATGGCCCCCCTACGACCCCGTCTACAGGAGATACCTCGATCTGGGTGAGTGGGTGAGTGAGTGAGTGGGGGGTTAGTGAGTGGGTTAGTGAGTTAGTGAGTGAGTGAGTGGGTGGGTTAGTGAGTGGGTGAGTGAGTGGGTGAGTGAGTGAGTGAGTGGGTGGGTTAGTGAGTGGGTTAGTGAGTGAGTGGAGGGGGTGAGTGAGTGGGTGAGTGAGTGAGTGGGTGAGTAAGTGAGTGGTTGAGTTAGTGGGTGGGTGGGTGGGTGGGTGGGTGGGTGGGTGAGTGAGTGAGTGGGTGAATAAGTGAGTGGGTGAGTGAGTGAGTGGGTGAGTGAGTGAGTGGGTGGGTTAGTGGGTGGGTGAGTGAGTGAGTGAGTGGGTGGGTGGGTGGGTGGGTGGGTGAGTGAGTGGGTGAGTGAGTGAGTGAGTGAGTGGGTGGGTGGGTGAGTGAATGAGGTTGTGGGTGAGGGGGTGGGTGAGTGAGTGGGTGGGTGGGTGAGTGAGTGGGTTAGTGGGTGAGTGAGTGGGTGAGTGGGTGAGTGGGTGAGTAAGTGAGTGAGTGAGTGAGTGGGTGGGTTAGTGAGTGGGTTAGTGAGTTAGTGAGTGAGTGGAGGGGGTGAGTGGGTGAGTGGGTGAGTGAGTGAGTGGTTGAGTAAGTGAGTGAGTGGAGGGGGTGAGTGAGTGGGTTAGTGAGTTAGTGAGTGAGTGGAGGGGGTGAGTGAGTGGGTGAGTGAGTGAGTGGGTGAGTGAGTGAGTGGGTGAGTAAGTGAGTGGTTGAGTTAGTGAGTGGGTGAGTGAGTGAATGAGGTTGTGGGTGAGGGAGTGAGTGGGTGAGTGGGTGAGTGAGTGAGTGAGTGAGTGAGTGAGTGAGTGGGTGGGTGGGTGAGTGAGCGAGTGAACTGTACTGCTGATAAAAATAAGGAAAAGAAAACAACGTACAGTCATGGTCAAAAATCCTGCCATGGTAAAAAATCCTGCATCAGTCGAATGAAAGTGAGTCATGAGAGTGAATCTTATGAACCAGTATTACACACACCGACAGCTATAGTTTCGCACCATTTTTTCGAGGCCGTTTCCTTCGAAGGTGTTGCAGGATTATTGACCTTGACTGTACACTCTACCACTAAAGTTACGTCCGCGGCTACCAGAGGGAAAATGTCAAAAGGATTACCTCAATTAAGTCATTCTTATGTATTGAAACTTTTCCCCACAACTGTACATCTTGATGGTTTGGTTTCATGTTTGGCGTTTATATTTTTGCGAGAAAAAAAAAAAAAAAAATCTACTGAAAAAGACTTGAATTCTAATGAGCTTTTTATTTTAATATCAAAGACACGACACAACTGGGTGGTTTGCTTTCATTTCCCCCATGCACGATACAAGTCCACGTTGGTCCGGGCTGGTGAACGCTTTCAACGCGTGACGGACACTTTTTATTTCACCTGACCTGGTAGATATTTTCCTCTTATGAGGTATTTAAAATGCATTAACATTAATACGTTAGATAAGCGCTTATCTCGTATGAAGCTTAATTAGCCACAACGTAATTCAAATCCAAAGTTTTTAACATTAGCATAGCAAAGTCATTACATATTCATAATTCCTTGATGATGATGATGATGATGATTGTGATAATTATAACGATATCTGTGATATAAATAATCCATCTGGAGTTCTACAATATAAAGTTATATATATGACGACCCTGGCACTCAGAAGTTAACTAACAAGGGTCATTGATCCAAACATGTATTGATTAATCTCTTGTTTTTGTTTGGTGTCGTCCCCACAGGTGGTATGCGTGGACGTGGACGTGATCATTACCGTGCTGGACGTGTGGCTCTGTGGTCATGGTTGGTGCCCCGTATGGAGGAGGTGGGTGCCCGCTACGGTCCAGAGTCACCCTTCCATAAACTCCAGGACCACGACCAACCTGAGACTTACTCTGGACCCACACGACCCAGCAACATCTCCAGTAACCTCCTGCCACCACCCACCACACCTGCCCCCACCACAGAGCCCACCACTACACCCTCTGCCTCACACAACAACAACTTCCAGCAGCCACCAACCCTTCTCATCCTGGGCAACAGAAGTAAGGAGGCGGGACTACCAGAGGATATGTTAAGGGACCAGAACTACCGCCAGCAACAACACCATCAACACCTGGACTTCCCTTACACCACGGCCCTCAGTCTTACTGTGGCCATTGGCTGCTCGTTGCTTGTGCTCAATCTTCTTGTGTTCGCGGCCGTGTACTACCGCCGTGACTCCTCCCGCCAGGACAAGCCGGGAGGAGGTGCCAGTCCTCACGACAGCACTGGCCCTACAGAGCCACCCAGCACAGACGTCCAGCTTCGTAATGTGAACCAGACACCAGCCGGGAAGCCCTCATCACCGTCACAGTGTGGGACATTACGCTCCTCCGCCACTCTTCGTAGCAGCCTGGCCACCTCCTGCGACGGTGAGGCGCAACACGAGTGGCCTCCAGACTACACCGCCAGTGTTCAGAGCAGCGGTGGTGACGTGAGTGGTGGTGGAATGACTACGACAATAACAGCAGCTGCTACGTTAGGCCGCCCTCCACACAACGGTACGGCGCGAGTTGTGGCCCGCCCTCCACCACCACCCAGGTCCTCCTCCTACCCGTCCCATGCAGAGCCCCAGCCACTCCTTTCACCCACTGCACTACTCCACGCTAACAACGCTGCTTGCTCTGAGATGCGTGTCTGAGCCCAACCACACGCACGCCAAACACCACACCCTATGACGACACGCCAACGTTCCCCAAACGTTCAGTACCCGGACATTATTCTGTCACTGACGCCATCATAATGTTGGGGAACGTTAGGAAGAATGGCTATGAGTTTCTCTGAGTCTGATTGACTATATTAAGGGAAATAATCTGTTTTAGGCATAATGGATGGCTATGAATTCCATTAAACTCTGCCAGTCAATAGACAAGCAACCCAGAATACAAACGGAGGATCTGTTTCATAGCAGAGTTTGGAGTAATAAATTGCCCTCTAATTTCCCACAACAGATTACTCCCCTTAACTGTGGCTCTAAGTGTCACCCAGTATATTACAGTGGGGGTCACATAATCACCCACTGTGACTCAAGATTTATACAAACAAACAAACAAACAAAGCGGTGTAGTGCTGAGTGTGCGATGAGTGCATAGAAAAAGAATTACCCAGTACATAGAAAATATTCAGATTCATGTGTTCGCTATTGCAGGCGGAAAAAAAAGCAAAACAAACAATAGATAGATAGACAGACAGACAAACAAATAAACAAAGTCTCTCTTTTTTATGATACAACAATTTTAGTAAATGGTTGAAATGATAATTATAAGTCTGATTGATCCAAAGAACACTAGTGGTAATTGCCATTCTATTAATGTTAAAAATAATACAATATGTGTATAGGTGTGCTCTATCAGTGTAGTCCCTTTATAGTTAAACACAACACACCTGTACAGTGTTTTAAAGCAGTCAAACCTTCAACTAACACTAGACGACGCGAGCAGGCTGTGTAGAAGAAGGCGATCTGTGTGTGTGTGTGTGTGTGTGTGTGTGTGTGTGTGTGTGTGTGTGTGTGTGTGTGTGTGTGTGTGTGTGTGTGTGTGTGTGTTTAATAGCATGGTTGTGGAGGTGTGTGTGTGTGCGTGTGTGTGTGCGTGTGTGTGTGTGTGTGTGTGTGTGTGTGTGTGTGTGTGTGTGTGTGTGTGTGTGTGTGTTTAATAGCATGGTTGTGGAGGTGTGTGTGTGTGCGTGTGTGTGTGCGTGTGTGTGTGTGTGTGTGTGTGTGTGTGTGTGTGTGTGTGTGTGTGTGTGTGTGTGTGTGTGTAATAGCATGGTTGTGTGTGTGTCTGTGTGTTGTGCACCACGCATAATATATCTGTATTTTGTATGTATTCGTGTGTATGTTGCAGTAAAAATTATTATCGTAGTGGTGAAGACGTGGTGCTCTAAAGACAAGAACTACTGCAGCAAAGAAAAGCACTGTGTGTGTTTTAACATCTACAGACTCTCCTCGTAATTTATCAAGTTTATAATCAGACGGTCAACATACATTATACACAGGCCTATAGAGAGAAAAAATAAGTACATTAGTGAACAAGTAGGCCTAGTATGCTTACAGGCCGCCTCATTAATTACTCTAAACCAAACGAAAAACTGATGAAAAATGGTGAAAGAAAAAATATATATATTTGAGTTGTTGAAGGGGTGAATCTCTCGTTGGCTTATTATTGGAAGAAGACATATTCCTCCAAACTCTCCCAGGAAACAAACAAGTCACCTTAATTGTTACTAATCAGGAACCTGCTTCGTGACATTGTTGGATGATTCATTAATTAAGAGGTGATTACAGTGTTGGTAAATCTGGAGCAACGGATTCCTCCAAACTACTATTTCAAGCAACAGGCCACCATTATTTTTGTTCATCTGGTCCTGTTTCCTGACATACTTTGGAGGAATCAAGCAAGTCACTCAAGTGAACTAAAAAGTGTATTACCTACCCCCTTAAGCCTCAAAATGACCAAAAAGCTGTTCTTCCCTTAATGAATGAATAGTCGTGTGTATCTTGAAGACCCAGACAAATTTATAAACACAACAACAACAAAAACAAAACAATAATAAAAACAATAACAACAAGGAGAAGGGTGTTTGGGTATTTTATTAATCAAGGGGATTCTGTCTTGGGAGTTCAATTGAAAAAAAAAAGGCAACTGATTCCTACAAACTATATATGCCAGTGAAACAGATCCCCTACTTGAAGACTGAGGTTGTACACTCGTGATACATAATCCCTGACCAGAGACGAACGGCAGGCACCACACACACACACACATATACCCCGCATTCGAACTCAGCCTCTATAGGTGTACTGGGTGGGGAAATGTGCAATACCAGGCGATTCGAAGTTTTCTGCTCCTCACACTCTGGTCAGAAATTATGTATCACGAGTGTACCGGTAGTCTGTATTCTGTCTGGCATTGTTTGGAGGAATCGGTAGCCCCCCTAATTGGACCTCAACAGAGTATCCCTTTTTAAAATGGGGTAAGATACTCTCGCTCAATTTGAAGTCTAGTGAGTCCATTAAACTCTGCCACAATCCAGACTAGCCATACTGAGGGAAATAAATTAGACCCTTGATAAAGCACTAATGGATAAAATAAATACCTGTACAGTATACAACTTAATTATACACTCAGTCCCATCAATTATATAAACCACCAAATGCTTAGTTGGACTTTTGATATAACACGAACGAAATAAAAACTTGTGTCCACCAGTTATACATTGAACACCATCTCAAATATTTTCCCAAGCAGACTTTTGTTATTCACTACACACCATTTCATTTTACACTCGACCCCACATTGACGACCACTAAAAGACTTCCCAGACCTCTGTTATTCATTACCATACTGACTAAGTGCTCTGATGTACTAGTGTTAAATATATTAGTGTTATATAGAGGGCCTTCTATATTCTGTTTCATGGCAGAGTTTGAGGGAAATAGTAGCAACCAAATCGCCGACATCATCTCACCCCTTCATTAAAGTGATCTATTTAGAATCTTAAGACAGAGGCTCAAGAAATTTCTTCATTATTTATATCATGATGATTTCTGTAGTGCAGATGTTTGTCCTGTGTTTAGTGTGTTCATATGTAATGTGTGTAGCCAACCAACCAACCAACCAACCAACTTTGTCGCTCTTCATAGCACACACACACACACACACACACACACACACACACACACACACACACACACACACACACACACACACACACACAAGCATCCATACACACCGACATACATACAAACAGCACACACACATACACGCACAAGCACCCATACACACTGACACACACATACACACAAACGCACACATCTGTACACAAGTACCCATACACACTGACTTACAAGTTGCACACACACACACACACACACACACACACACACACACACTGTCTTTTTCAGAAGAAGGATTGAGGACTTAGCCAGACGTTTCCTGCGCAACTTTTCCACTAAACAAAAGAAAGAAGAAAAAAAAATACAACTAAAAGAAAAGTGTAATATTGTATATATACTTTTTGAGTGTGTGTATGTGCTTGTTTTATTTTATTTTATTTTTTACTGTACTAACCGTAGGAGTAATTAAGACCTACGTACAGTACAGTTGAGAACACATGAAACAGATACATTTCCAACGGGTCCCTTATCAATCAAGCATAGAATATATTGGATGCGTCGCCTTTGCCCACAACAACAACGCCCCATCCATCGTATACCCTATGCTCATTGTGGGGTCCTGTTGTTTCAGTCGTGGTATGTTTTATGTGTCTGAAACTGTACCTATCCATGACACGTTTTTTTTTTTCGGTATTTTCATGACCAAAATATATATATATATATAAAAACAAAAGTGAAAATATTATTATGCGAGGGCAGTGAAATTTTGGATATGTATTAGGTATTTTCTTGACCAAACAATATATATAGAAAAACGTGAAAATATTATTATGTGAGGGCAGTGAAATTTTGGATATGTATTGAGAGAGTAAATTGGTGGGCTTCTAATTCCTCCACGCTATGCTAGGAAACAACACGAGACAACTACAGTAAAATCAAGTAGTCTGTTCCTCGGATTAGATTGGAGGAAATTGGTTGCCTGTAATATTGCCAAAGTATAATATTTATTTCCTCCTCATTATCGCTCGCTAGGTTTGGAAACTAAGAAGGAAGGAATATATTGACGGAAAATAAATCGGCTCCTCTAACATTTACACGTAACTGTACAGCACATTGATCATTTTCTTGGGTGGGAATATTTTTACTAATTTCCACAGTAATATTTTTAGGACCCGTGAAGGTAGCCGAGCCGAGTGTGTTCTCATTCCGCGTCTTTATTTAAATATTTTCCATTCAGGAGTTTATATCCAGTCCCATCACACACACACACACACACACACACACACACACACACACACACACACACATACACGTACACGTACACACACACACACATACACACACACACACACACACACACACAAACACATATATATATATATACATACACACACACTTACATATCGACACTTCCAACACACACACACCAACAACACACATACACACACACACACACACACACACACACACACACACACACACACACACACACACCCACATACACACACCAACAACACACATACACACCGACGAACTGATTAATAGGGGAGAGGCTTGGCTATTCATGGATATATTAATTTGTCATTGCTATTCAATAACTCATTTATACACAAAATTATTTCCCCCTTTTTTTTTTTCTTTTCTTTTTTTTTTTTTTGCATTTTTCATGAATATTTAAGAATGTGTTTTGTATATATAAATTTATATCATAATGTACTCCGTCATGTATTCCCACAAGAAAAACAAAACAAAAACAAAGATAAAAAACGTGAAAGAGCGAGAATATGAATAACCCAATGCATAATTATTATTTTTCGAAGCTAACTAACTCCTCACTTGTACGAAATTTAATTCTCTATTGTGTGTGTATAATTGGAAAAAAAAAAAACTATTGTATCACAAGACCCCGAGTGGTGGTCAACATTCCAACCCTCACTCACTCACTCATACTCATTGGTCCTTCATTCCTTATTACTACTAGAGGCACGGAACGAGAACGGTCTTGACCATTATTGTATGATGATGATGATGATTGTTTACACGTTAATTAAGGGGGAAGTACACTCGTGATACGTAATTTCTGACCAGAGGCGAACGGCAGGCACCACACATAGGCTACCGTGCATTCGAACTCAGCCTCTATAGGTGTACTGGGTGGGGAAATGAACAATACCAGGCGATTCGAAGCTTTCTGCTCCTCACACTCTGGTCAGAAATTATGTATCACGAGTGTACAGTGTTGGTAAATCTGGAGCAACTAACTGATTCCTCCAAACTATTCCAAGCAACAGAACACCATTATTTTTGTTCATCTGGTCCTGTTTCCTGGCATAGTTTGGTTGGAGGAATCTGTAGCCCTCAAAAAATTTCCCATAAAGAGCTTCCCCCCTAAATTAAAAAAAAAAAAAAAAAAAAAAAAATGATATAAATTAAAATCCTATTATTATTATTATTATTATTCCTGCAGGTACATACAATCGTGCACATAATGTTTGTTTGTTTGTTTGTTCTTCTCTACTACTCTTCTTCTCTTTATTTTTGGAGCTTGATGATCAATTCGGTGGCTCCAGATGAAACAAGACCCTGAAAATTTACTCTTAAAAACAAGACCCTGAGATTAACCCTTTAAAAACAAGACCCTGAAATTAATTAACCCTTAAAATCAAGACCCTGAAATTAACCCTTAAAAACAAGACCCCGAAATTAACCCTTAAAAACAAGACCCTGAAATTAATCCTTAAAAAATTTATATCATTCGCGTCTGTTGCCTTGGAGTTCCTAGATGATTAATTTTCAAGATCCATAGAAAGAGAAGTAACAGAGGCGACCAAACCTGTGTACACGGATGTATATAAATGAGACGAGGTGTTGTACGGTTGGCCACAGGAATTCTTACACAGGCTACATGAA
>JAWQEG010008991.1:0-7500 GCA_033782935.1 Petrolisthes cinctipes
ATTTCTTCTCCCCTCTCACTCTATATCAACTTTTCTTTCTTGTACCCTCCCAGCTTACTTTTTCTTCCTCTTCTTCTCACCCCCTTATCTCCGTCTCCCACCATCACCCCTTTCCTCCCTCCCTTCTTATTTCTCTCTCCACCTCCATCATCCCTTTCCTTCCCTCCTTTTTATTTCTCTCCACCTCCATCATCTCCTTCCCTCCTCCTTATTTCTCTCCCCCTTCCACCATCACCCCTTCCCTCCTCTTTATTCTCTCCACCTTCATCAATCCCTTCCCTCCTTATTTTTCTCTCCACCATCACCCATTCTCTCCTTATTTTTCTCTCCACCATCACCCCTTCCCTCCTTATTTTTCTCTCCACCATCACCCCTTCCCTCCTCCTTATTTTTCTCTCCCACCATCACCCCTTCCCTCCTCCTTATTTCTCTCTCCACCTCCATCATCCCCTTTCCTCCTTATTTCTCTCTCCACCTCCATCATCCCTTCCCTCCTCCTTATTTCTCTCTCCCCCCTCCACCATCTCCTTCTCTACTGGAGCCACCTCCATCAGCTGTGTTGGCCTCTGACACGCATACAATAATATGTTGGGGAGAGCCGCCCCCTCCACCCACTTTCACTCATCCACTTGGGAGGGGGCGTTTGAGGGGTGGGGGGGGCTTAGTTCTCTTTGCATTATAAAATATCTATAGAATTATAATATATCAATCTGCTTATATTTGTGCGTTTATAGTTTATCTATACAAATTTATACGTTGGTGTGTAAAGGTACTCCACTTTCATATGGACATATTGCATTAAAATCCTGAACGAAACCTGTGTATAGAATTTAGTAAATGGACTAGAGAGATCGTTTTGTACAGATATACAGCATAACATGCATATGTGTATATAGGAATGCAATAATTGCCTCCACTTACGAAGTTGGAGAGGTCATATTTTTGCATCTGTTTGTCTGTCAATCTGTTTGTAAACACGATATATCAAAAGTTATGAACTAATATATAGTTTGCTGTGTGTGTGTGTGTGTGTGTGTGTGTGTAGTTTGCTATATGGTTGTGACGTGGTGTGTGTGTGTGTGTAGTGGTTATAGTGTGCATGTACGTAATTATGTATGTATATGGTGTGTACTGTGCATGCGTGTGTGATTTTGCATACACATATATGTCAAGTCTTTCTAAAAAATGCAATATTTGTTTTTATAACTTTGCTCAATAGTTTGTTATTTTTTTCCATCAGGTGTAGCATTTCACTTGTCCCTACATAGTAACTCTCTCTCTCTCTCTCTCTCTCTCTCTCTCTCTCTCTCTCTCCTCTCTCTCTCTCTCTCTCTCAAAGCAGTGTATTGAGGCTGAGAGAAAGCCCAAAGGATGTTAGGGTACATAAAGCGACAGTTTGGATACCGGAACAAGGAGATAGTACTTTGTCTGTACAATTCCCTTGTCCGACCGCACCTGGAGTATGCAGTCCAGTTTTGGAGTCCTTCTTACCGAAAGGATATCGCGAGATTGGAACGAGTGCAAGCCAGGGCAACCAAACTTATACCTCTCTTAGACACAAGAGCTATAAAGATCGGTTGGTAGAACTCGACCTGTTCTCTTTGGAAACCCGGAGACTGCGTGGTCAGCTTATCGAAGTGTTTAAAATACTACGAGGCTTTGACAATGTAGACTACAGGGACATTTTCCAACTCAGTGAGGGCACAACCAGGAATCATGGCTACAAACTTGAACTGAAGCGTTACAACCGTGATCTGTGTGGTAAGTTCTTTACATATAGCATCTGCGGTACTTGGAACGCGCTTCCTGCTGATGTAGTCAACAGCAACTCTGTGGATCAGTTCAAGTCCAGATTAGACAAAGCCTTGAAATCACCGTCTAGGTGTTTTAAGCCGTTGTGCGAGTGTTCCTTGATGGTTTCACATAACACATTCGAGGATGGTCGCCTACTTGCGCAACCAAACCCACAGGTACCCTCTTTGTATGGATCGTAAGGTCCCCTAGGGTACTTCTTTTCCTTGTAACTCCTTGTAACTCTCACTCTCTCTCTCTCTCTCTCCTCTTCTCTCTCTCTCTCTCCTCTCTCTCTCTCTCTCTCTCGTCTCTCTCTCTCTCTCAAGGTCAGGAAAGGCTTCAGAATCCAGGTCGTTTTTTTTTATTCTGGGCCCTCTTGTCAGTCTATTTGATGTATATATGTATCAATGTATGTATACATGTGTGTACGTATTATTTTATGTACACTATGTATGTATTAATATATGCATATGTTTGTATTTATGTGTGAATATGTTTTTTTATCTGTCTCTATATAGTATATTCAGGACCCTGTGATCTTGTATGAAAATTGGAGGCTTCTGATTCCACCTGACTATGCCACGAAACAACCTCCTTCCATGTAGTAGTTGGTGTTGTTTCGTGGCACTATTTGAAGGACTCGTTTACCTATCTCCAATTTTCTGACTACACCACAGGGTCCCTTAACGGTATATATGGATGTACAGTCGGCAGCATAAGTTCGCTTCATTTTCACCTGTGTATGTATTAGCTATAGTGATGCTGTAATACAATTTTAATGCAGAGATGACAGATATAGTTCTCATATGGTAAATTACGTATGTTGTTGGAATAAAAACTGGTTCAGAATTCAACTATCTGGTCATACTAGCAATATTAAGTACATGAGATGGACGCGAATTTATGCTGCCGACTGTACTGTATATGTATGTATATCTGTACACGAATATATGCTCTCGTTAATGATACCCAAAACCTGTTTCCCTATATTATTGTACAACACACAAACCCGAAATATTTATCATAACATTGTAACTCCCATTGTGTTTATCTCTAGAGGACCAGGCTATAAAAACACAATTCACAAACCCACTCTTGTCAATAATACCATACACGGGTCGACGCTTTTCATTAACGCAAATTTGTGTACACATTTACAACTCGACACGGATATAACGAGGCATTAAATAGTGGTGGTGGTAGTGGTAATAGTGATGGCGGTAATGGTGGTTGGTAGTGGTAGTAGTGGTGTTGGTTGATGGTAGTGTGGTAGTGGTGGTGGTAGTGGTGAGTGGTGGTGGTGGGTGGTAGTGGTAATAGTGGGTGGCGGTAATGGTGGTGGTAGTGGTAGTAGTGGTGTTGGTGGTGGTATTGGTAGTGGTGGTGGTAGTGGTGGTGGTAATGGTGGTGGTAGTAGTGGTGGTGTTTGGTGGTAGTGGTAATAGTGGTGGTGGTAGTGGTAGTGGTAGTGGTGGTGGGGGTGGTGTAGTAGTAGTGGTGGTGTTGGTGGTAGTGGTAGTGGGGGTGGTAGTGGTAATGGTGGTGGTAATGGTGGTGGTAGTAGTGGTAGGTGTTGGTGGTGTTGGTGGTAGTGGTAGTAGTGGTGGTGGTGGTGGTAGTAGTATTGGTGGTGGTGGTGGTGGTGGTGATAGTAGTGGTGGTGGTGGTGGTTGTGGTAGTAGTAGTGGTGTTGGTAGTGGGTAGTAGTAGTGGTGTTGGTAGTGGGTAGTAGTAGGTGCTGGTAGTGGTAGTGGTGGCATCATGGTAGAGGCAGGTCTATACAGTAAACAGAATGATGAGCTGCTAGAATAATAATTGGGATGGGTGGGTGGGTAGCTTAGTTGGGTACCACCATAACTGTTGTCGTGGTGTCAAGCTGCTACAATGGATGGTATTAATGTATTTACAGTATTGCTGCTGCTGTGTGTCCCCCTCTCACCCAAGGCAGTTTATTGACAGATACAGACAGACAGACAGATAGACAGACAGAGAGTGAGCAAATCCTATGAACCCTAAGCTGTCAATCTAGGGTACTATGAATTCAAGGACGAGAACAGTAGTAAGCAAAACAAAAAAATAATAAAAACAAATAATAAAAATCCACCTCGTGTTCAAAGAGATAAATGGCCTGATAATTGTTCTTTTTACCCTCCCAATGATAGAAGCAATAACAGAAAAATACGCTGGAAATAAAAACAAACATAAAAACATACATTACGCCACTGAAACAAATCATTGGAAAAAAAAAACAGAAAAAAATGGAAAAAACATTACGAACTGAAACAATCTTTGGAAAAAAAAAACAATAAAATAAAAAAACAGGCTGAAAAAAACATTACGAACTGAAACAAATCTTTGGAAAAAACAGTAAAAAAAAAAAAACAGTATAAAAACCACAGAGCTATACACATAGATGCGCGCAACCCCCCCCCCCCCCCTGGCGTTGTCACCACCGGAAGTGTGGTTGGCGGCCATGATACCTGCCCTTCCCCTCAACCCGCCAGCCTGTTAGATTATGCCAGGGTAAGATATTATTTCATTTATTCGGTCTTTTATTGATGATATGGTATATTAACTACATTATAGTGACTCACAATATATGAATAAGTTATTTCTTTAACCGATATATCAGTGAATGGCTGATTAAATATAAATACATTTCGGTTAATAGGTGAAATGAGTTAGATAAACAAAACTATCGTTGCTCTCATCCACAGTCACCTTCTTATAATATATATATACAACGTACTTAATCTCTATTATGATAAATATTTTATGTTCACATTGTTCAGTATGTATGTATGTCACACTAGAGTAATATGTGTGTATATATGCATGTCACACTAGAATGTGTGTATGCATGTATGTCACACTAGAGTAATATGTATGTATGTATATATGTCACACTAGAGTAATATGTATGTATGTTTGAATGTCACACTAGAGTAATATGTATGTATGTATGTAAGGTAAGTGGAGGGAGAGGGAGACAGATTACAGTTATATATATTTGTCTTGTTTAATAAACCAGTTTAAGTTTAATTTCTCTGCATAATTTTCCGTATGGACATTATCTTAGCCTTGTTAATTGATTTAACAAAACCTGCATAATTAAATAACAAGATACAATGCTTTACAAATCAGGGAAATGTCAATAACTGTGGATAGAAACATACTATACAAGTACAGCTCCGGACAGATCAAGGGTCCACACTCCATCCACCAGCGACTTGGTTTGTTCCTCGTCGGATCTGGTAACAGTTGCAGGTGGAGGGAGGGGGGATGTTAGTGGGAGAGGAGGAGAGAAATGTGGGCGGGGCTATATAGGAGGTAATGTAGAGAAGACGTGTGTCAGGAGGAATGAATGAAGCATACACTGTGAACGGTATCGAATCACCAATAGTATAAAGCAGGGTTCCTCAAACTATTTCAGTCATGACCCAGTTTTTACTATGACAACATTCTCGCGACCCATACAGAAAGATCTTTTACAAATGACCAGAATTATCAACCTAAGAAAATACAAGGCCAGAAACTGAAACGCAATAATTATGATAAAAATGCATTCTAACCAGAATTATAAACACTGCCTCACCTACTCCTCCCTCTCTCTCTCTCTCTCATTCTCTCTCAAGAAGGCTATTATTTGTGCAATGATTTTGTTTTATTGATAATTAAATATATGAATATTCGATTATAATAATATGTTAGGTGGATTCATGTATGAACTTCATATTTATTTTATTGTCACGAACATTATTATTCTATTTTATTCATGTATTTAATTTTGTGAGCCTGCGACCCAGTTTGGAGGAATTCGGGACTCGTAATTTGAAGAACCCTGGTTTAAAGAAGTGCATACTGCATTAACGTAGGTGGATATAGGAGAGAAGAAATGTGATGATTTGAGGCGAGGGTGAGGAGGAAGAGGGTAAGAAAAATGAAGGTGATTAGTTGAAAAGTAATAACAAACATATATAATTAGAATATCTGTTACATTATATCCTTTAAATAAAGGCACTGTGTTTTGTTCACCATCGTAGTGGGATAGACTAGTGAATATATATTATCCTTTGGATATTAGACAACTATCCCTGTATTCCTTTTATCCCTCGTGCTTGCCCCGTAGGGGTGGTATTGCCTGTAATGATGTGGGCAATACTTTAAGGGTTTTGGCGCCCCTTCGGCCCCAGTCACTAGCTTTTAGTTCTTCAACTATCTCTCTTGTCTTTCTATTTCCCATACCAAAATACCAGAGATAATACCACCAAGACAACAACAACAACGACAACACCAAGGAAATCATACCCATACCAGAGATAATACCACCAAGACAACAACAACAACGACAACACCAAGGAAATCATACCCATACCAGAGATAATACCGCCAAGACAACAACAACAACAACAACAACAACACCAAGGAAATCATACCCATACCAGAGATAATACCGCCAAGACAACAACAACAACAACAACACCAAGGAAATCATACCCATACCAGAGATAATACCGCCAAGACAACAACAACAACAACAACACCAAGGAAATCATACCCATACCAGAGATAATACCACCAAGACAACAACAACAACAACAACAACAACACCAAGGAATTCATACCCATACCGAGATAATACCGCCAAGACAACAACAACAACAACAACACCAAGGAAATCATACCCATACCAGAGATAATACCGCCAAGACAACAACAACAACACAGAGGAAATCATACCCATACCAGAGATAATACCGCCAAGACAACAACAACAACAACAACACCAAGGAAATCATACCCATACCAGAGATAATACCGCCAAGACAACAACAACAACAACAACAACAACACCAAGGAAATCATACCCATACCAGAGATAATACCGCCAAGACAACAACAACAACAACAACACCAAGGAAATCATACCCATACCAGAGATAATACCGCCAAGACAACAACAACAACAACAACACCAAGGAAATCATACCCATACCAGAGATAATACCGCCAAGACAACAACAACAACAACAACAACACCAAGGAAATCATACCCATACCAGAGATAATACCGCCAAGACAACAACAACAACAACAACAACACCAAGGAAATCATACCCATACCAGAGATAATACCGCCAAGACAACAACAACAACAACAACAACAACACAAAGGAAATCATACCCATACCAGAGATAATACCGCCAAGACAACAACAACAACAACAACAACAACACCAAGGAAATCATACCCATATCAGAGATAATACCACCAAGACAACAACAACAGCAACAACAACAACACCAAGGAAATCATACCCATACCATAGATAATACCACCAAGACAACAACAACAACAACAACAACAACACCAAGGAAATCATACCCATACCAGAGATAATACCGCCAAGACAACAACAACAACAACAACACCAAGGAAATCATACCCATACCAGAGATAATACCGCCAAGACAACAACAACAACAACAACAACAACACCAAGGAAATCATACCCATACAAGAGATAATACCGCCAAGACAACAACAACAACAACAACACCAAGGAAATCATACCCATACCAGAGATAATACCGCCAAGACAACAACAACAACAACAACAACAACACCAAGGAAATCATACCCATACCAGAGATAATACCACCAAGACAACAACAACAACAACAACAACACCAAGGAAATCATAC
>JAWQEG010008991.1:15000-42195 GCA_033782935.1 Petrolisthes cinctipes
AAATCATACCCATACCAGAGATAATACCGCCAAGACAACAACAACAACAACAACAACAACACCAAGGAAATCATACCCATACCAGAGATAATACCGCCAAGACAACAACAACAACAACAACACCAAGGAAATCATACCCATACCAGAGATAATACCGCCAAGACAACAACAACAACAACAACAACAACAACAACACCACCAAGGAAATCATACCCATACCAGAGATAATACCGCCAAGACAACAACAACAACAACAACAACAACACCAAGGAAATCATACCCATACCAGAGATAATACCGCCAAGACAACAACAACAACAACAACAACAACAACAACAAGAAAATCATACCCATACCAGAGATAATACCGCCAAAACAACAACAACAACACCAAGGAAATCATACCCATACCAGAGATAATACCGCCAAGACAACAACAACAACAACAACAACAACACCAAGGAAATCATACCCATACCAGAGATAATACCGCCAAGACAACAACAACAACAACAACACCAAGGAAATCATACCCATACCAGAGATAATACCGCCAAGACAACAACAACAACAACAACAACAACACCAAGGAAATCATACCCATACCAGAGATAATACCGCCGAGACAACAACAACAACAACAACAACAACACCAAGGAAATCATACCCATACCAGAGATAATACCGCCAAGACAACAACAACAACAACAACAACAACACCAAGGAAATCATACCCATACCAGAGATAATACCGCCAAGACAACAACAACAACAACAACGACAACACCAAGGAAATCATACCCATGCCAGAGATAATACCGCCAAGACAACAACAACAACAACAACAACACCAAGGAAATCATACCCATACCAGAGATAATACCGCCAAGACAACAACAACAACAACAACAACAACAACATCAACAACACCAATGAAATCATACCCATACCAGAGATAATACCGCCAAGACAACAACAACAACACCAAGGAAATCATACCCATACCAGAGATAATACCGCCAAGACAACAACAACAACAACAACACCAAGGAAATCATACCCATACCAGAGATAATACCGCCAAGACAACAACAACAACAACAACAACACCAAGGAAATCATACCCATACCAGAGATAATACCGCCAAGACAACAACAACAACAACAACAAGAAAACCAAGGAAATCATACCCATACCAGAGATAATACCGCCAAGACAACAACAACAACAACAACACCAAGGAAATCATACCCATACCAGAGATAATACCACCAAGACAACAACAACAACAACAACAACACCAAGGAAATCATACCCATACCAGAGATAATACCGCCAAGACAACAACAACAACAACAACAACACCAAGGAAATCATACCCATACCAGAGATAATACCGACAAGACAACAACAACAACAACAACAACAACAACAACACCAAGGAAATCATACCCATACCAGAGATAATACCGCCAAGACAACAACAACAACAACAACAACAACACCAAGGAAATCATACCCATACTAGAGATAATACCGCCAAGACAACAACAACAACAACAACAACAACACCAAGGAAATCATACCCATACCAGAGATAATACCGCCAAGACAACAACAACAACAACAACAACAAGGAAATCATACCCATACCAGAGATAATACCACCAAGACAACAACAACAACAACAACAACAACACCAAGGAAATCATACCCATACCAGAGATAATACCGCCAAGACAACAACAACAACAACAACAACAACACCAAGGAAATCATACCAATACCAGAGATAATACCGCCAAGACAACAACAACAACAACAACACCAAGGAAATCATACCCATACCAGAGATAATACCGCCAAGACAACAACAACAACAACAACACCAAGGAAATCATACCCATACCAGAGATAATACCACCAAGACAACAACAACAACAACAACAACACCAAGGAAATCATACCCATACCAGAGATAATACCGCCAAGACAACAACAACAACAACAACAACAACAACAACACCACCAAGGAAATCATACCCATACCAGAGATAATACCGCCAAGACAACAACAACAACAACACCAAGGAAATCATACCCATACCAGAGATAATACCGCCAAGACAACAACAACAACAACAACAACAACAACACCAAGGAAATCATACCCATACCAGAGATAATACCGCCAAGACAACAACAACAACAACAACACCAAGGAAATCATACCCATACCAGAGATAATACCGCCAAGACAACAACAACAACAACAACACCAAGGAAATCATACCCATACCAGAGATAATACCGCCAAGACAACAACAACAACATCAACAACACCAAGGAAATATATACCCATACCAGAGATAATACCGCCAAGACAACAACAACAACAACACCAAGGAAATCATACCCATACCAGAGATAATACTGCCAAGACAACAACAACAACAACAACACCAAGGAAATCATACCCATACCAGAGATAATACCGCCAAGACAACAACAACAACAACAACAACAACACCAAGGAAATCATACTCATACCAGAGATAATACCGCCAAGACAACAACAACAACAACAACAACAACACCAAGGAAATCATACCCATACCAGAGATAATACCGCCAAGACAACAACAACAACAACAACAACAAAACCAAGGAAATCATACCCATACCAGAGATAATACCGCCAAGACAACAACAACAACAACAACACCAAGGAAATCATACCCATACCAGAGATAATACCACCAAGACAACAACAACAACAACAACAACACCAAGGAAATCATACCCATACCAGAGATAATACCGCCAAGACAACAACAACAACAACAACAACAACACCAAGGAAATCATACCCATACCAGAGATAATACCGACAAGACAACAACAACAACAACAACAACAACAACAACACCAAGGAAATCATACCCATACCAGAGATAATACCGCCAAGACAACAACAACAACAACAACAACAACACCAAGGAAATCATACCCATACTAGAGATAATACCGCCAAGACAACAACAACAACAACAACAACAACACCAAGGAAATCATACCCATACCAGAGATAATACCGCCAAGACAACAACAACAACAACAACAACAAGGAAATCATACCCATACCAGAGATAATACCACCAAGACAACAACAACAACAACAACAACAACACCAAGGAAATCATACCCATACCAGAGATAATACCGCCAAGACAACAACAACAACAACAACAACAACACCAAGGAAATCATACCCATACCAGAGATAATACCGCCAAGACAACAACAACAACAACAACACCAAGGAAATCATACCCATACCAGAGATAATACCGCCAAGACAACAACAACAACAACAACACCAAGGAAATCATACCCATACCAGAGATAATACCACCAAGACAACAACAACAACAACAACAACACCAAGGAAATCATACCCATACCAGAGATAATACCGCCAAGACAACAACAACAACAACAACAACAACAACAACACCACCAAGGAAATCATACCCATACCAGAGATAATACCGCCAAGACAACAACAACAACAACACCAAGGAAATCATACCCATACCAGAGATAATACCGCCAAGACAACAACAACAACAACAACAACAACAACACCAAGAAAATCATACCCATACCAGAGATAATACCGCCAAGACAACAACAACAACAACAACACCAAGGAAATCATACCCATACCAGAGATAATACCGCCAAGACAACAACAACAACAACAACACCAAGGAAATCATACCCATACCAGAGATAATACCGCCAAGACAACAACAACAACATCAACAACACCAAGGAAATATATACCCATACCAGAGATAATACCGCCAAGACAACAACAACAACAACAACAACAACAACAACACCAAGGAAATCATACCCATACCAGAGATAATACTGCCAAGACAACAACAACAACAACAACACCAAGGAAATCATACCCATACCAGAAATAATACCGCCAAGACAACAACAACAACAACAACAACAACACCAAGGAAATCATACCCATACCGGAGATAATACCGCCAAGACAACAACAACAACAACAACAACACCAAGGAAATCATACCCATACCAGAGATAATACCGCCAAGACAACAACAACAACTAGAAGAAAATCATACCAGAACCACCAAGAATACCACCAAAACAAATGGAAAAGTAACCAAAACAATGACGACGACGGGAAAGTTTGTTTGGCCTTTTCCCGTCATGCCTCTTGTGGCGGGACGGGACCCAGGCAATTACCAAGAGTAATATTAGGCGGGTAAGCAGAAGCCCAAATAGGCAATTAATTTAGTCAATGATGCTTGCCGGGCCAGCCTTAATTAATGAGTGCCGGGCGGGAGGGTAGATGGATAGGTTAGGTGGTTGAAGGTTAGGGTTGGTCAAGTTGTTGGTACAGTTGGACACATGAATGGGTGGTACAGCCCAAGTGAAAGATGGTCAATTTCTATCAATATCAAGTTCCTTACTGCCAAATAGGAGACATCAGGGGCAGAAGTCAGTATTGAGGATGGTAATAATAAGCAACTACATCATAATAGACACTGGTTAGGTTAGATTAGGTTGGTAAATAAGAGGGGCAGAAGTCAGTATTGAGGATGGTAATAAAAAGCAACTACCTGATAATAGACACTGGTTACTCGAATGGGACAAGTATCTTTCACCTGGGCTGTACCACACATTCATGTGTCCAACTGTACATACGTGGGTGGGTAGATGGGTGTGTGGGTGGGGTCATATTATTGGTGCATTCGTGGGGGGTGGGAGGGTCATGTGGGGTGGGTGAGTGGGTAGATGGGTGTGTGGGTGGGGTCATATTATTGGTACATTCGTGGGTGGGTGAGTGGGTGGATGGATGGATGGGGTCAAGTGTTTTGGTCGGAGGGGGAGTGGATGGATAGTAGTAACATAGCCAGGCATCCTATTTGTGTCCACCTCTCTCTCTCTCTCTCTCTCTCTCTCTCTCTCTCTCTAGTCGGCGTCACAAGCTGAGAACACACAAACACACACACACACACACTTGCATTTTTCTCTTCGTAATGACTGCACACATTACCTATCCTCCTTGGTTTGTTATGCTACCCCCTACTTCCCCTCCTCCATTCTCCCTCACCCCTCCTCCTCCACCTCTCCCTCCCCCACCCCACCCCCTCCTCCACTCTCCCTCCCCCACCCCCCCCTCCCCCAGGTAAGGATGGCAACACTGTACTAATGTCAATTTTTTTGGCAACACTCGCCACATACCGCTGAAGCTCTTTTGTTTATTTATATCGACGCTCGTAAATCATAAAGAGAATTTTGTAGCCTTTCGTTGCAGATTTTTGAAATAGATTATAAAAAGAAACGATGAAGGAAAAGAAATATATATAAGAAAGAGGATACGTAACAAGACTCTGAAGACATGACAAGTTAAAATCGATCTGAAGATGGAAAAATAATAATATCAGAAAGAGGAAATAAATACAATGACGCTGAAACGATGAAAAGTTACCCGATTTGGAAGAGAAACAAAAATATCACAATTTGTATCACAATTGAAAAAGGAAAACAGAATAATATCAGAAAGAGGAAATATGATAAGCCTGGAAAGATGACTAGCTGTATCGATTTGAAGAAGGAAAACATAATAATAATAATATCAGGAAGAGGAACTACCGTATGATACTCCTCAAAAGATTATTATAGTTGTATCGATTTGAAGAAGGAAAACATAATAATAATAATAATATCAGAAAGAGGAAATACAATACGACTGAAGCGAAGACAAGTTAAAAATATGGTCGCCTACAAGTTGTGATGCAGAACAATAGATGGCGCTTGTCCCTGGAAGTTTGTGAAGGAAAAAAAAATAAAAACGACCGAGTTATATTTCCTCCCTCACAATTCGCCAAAAGTTGGTCTGCTTTCCTTTTCCTTGCGGTGCAGTGTGTGTGTGTGTGTGTGTGTGTGTGTGTTGAGAAGGGTACAATTTTTTTTTTCGTGTGTGTGTGTGTGCTTGTTTCCGTATGAAAAGGGGACACGTTTGTGCGTGTGTGTGTCCACCTTGAGAACGGTACTGTACATATAAGTATTTTGTGTGTGTGTGTGTGTGAAGCTTAAAAGGAGTACAAGTTTTTATTATTATTATTATTATTATTATTATTATAATTATTATTATTATTACTGGTATTATTATTATTATTATTTTTTTTTTATTTTTTTTTTTTGTGTGTGCGTGTGTGTAATGTTGCTAATTTATTACAGTGTCGTCTATAACTTGACTATCCTACCTAACTGGCCCCCTTCGCTGGACCCGGATTTTCTTAGTTGTTCCTAGTTCCTAGTTCCTAGTTAGTTGGCTGGACGGATATCCCCAGTCTGCCAAAAGAGCGGTAAAGGAGGAATGGGTTGGTTATATGGGTGATAAAGGGACATAACACTTATAGTTAGTTAGTCAGCGCGTGCATGCGTGGGTGTTGTGAGCGATTGCTTATATGTGTGTGTGTGTGTGTGTGTGTGTGTGTCGAGAAATTGGTGACGTTGTTACAATACAGACAAACACTATAAAACACACTGCACCGCTTTTATTATGTATACGAGGATGCATAGATTTTTTTTTTCTATTCTATTATCATGTTTTTTTTGTTTTTTATTCGCAATGATGATAATAATAATAGTGTATAAAACACACTGCACTGTTTTTATTATGTATACGAGGATGCATAGTAATTATTATTATTTTTTTTTTTTTTTTTTTGTCATGTTTTTGTGTTTTTTATTCGCAATGATGACGATAATAGTATACATAGATTTTTTGTTTGTTTCTATTCTGTTATCATGTTTTTTTTTTATTATTCGCAATGATGCTAATTAGAGACCCCATATACAGAGACTGGACAGCCAAAATTTCTGCTGCTCGTTGATTGGCTGGTTGAATGGGGCGCCATGTTTGCTCATATTCGTCTCTGCCTGATAGCAGGTTCGGCACAATGTATATTTTGCTTTGACTATGATGCCTGACTGATTACTCGGGAGAGTATTGTTATATTTATATAATATCTTCTTTAGATAAACCAGCAAGATAGTTTCTAGTCGATCTTCAACTCAACATAAATATTCCATGAAAACTTCCGTAAGCCTTACAGAATGCCGAACTGTATGGTGACGAATCAGTAATATAATACTGTACTTAACCATTCCATCGTGACAACAAATTCCCTCATATTTATGTGAACAGTATATAAACAGTAGTGTGTAAACGTTGGTAATATTCCTACGGAAACCATTTTCATGCAATAATTAATTAAACTAACCATAGTATCAAAGGTTTCACAGAAACCCTAAATACATTGACTACTGCTGTCGTCTTTCAGTCAAACGTCTTGGTTTAGTAGTGTCGTCTGGCAACTCGTCACGTCCTGTCATGTGCTTTAAATAACGCCTACATGACGTATAATAGGATTTATAACTTCAGGGATCTTATAGTATTTAAAAATATATACCTGTATATCGAAAGAATGCAATTTTCGTCAACATTTTGCCCACGAATATCAGCAGGAGATTACTAGCTGGTAGTATCTAGCAACTATACATTTTTTCTATACTAACTTGAGAGGTATTGCAGAAAACACAAAAATGAGCAAGAATGGCGGCTGTCCAGTCTTTCTTATATAGGGTCTCTAATGCTAATAATAGTGAATAATAATATTTTTGCCTGTTAGGGTACGGATTATTTTTTTAAGCCGACGAAAATGCACTGATATCCCTTCTAAGTATCTATGGCGTTAAAGGTATTATATATATATTCTCTTGTTGGTAAATTGGAGTTGGAAGCCAAGAAAGAAGTACTGTACGTACACTGTATATTATGAAGCACCTGTTACATTTTTTGTTACCAGGTTTAATGGTTTAATTCTTTTGGTTTATTAGAGCTTCGTGTTTCCTCCAAAGTCTGCCAGAAAAAAAATAAAAAAAACTGTTTGTTGCTTGGAATAGTTTGGAGGAATCAGTTGCTCCAGATTTACCAACAGTGTACTTACTATCCCCTTAAAGGCGCGGCCACACGAGTCATTTTTTCGTCAATTTTTCACCGTCAATATCAACTCGGTTAAATTTTGGCTTAAATTGACGAGATTTCGTCAATTTTCACGACACGATCCTGCGCGTCAAGTGTTGACGATATCGAGAACAAATATGGCCGCTGATGATCCATCTGTAATGTTATTAAGCCTAGAAAATTATATTAAAATACATGTGTGCTGTTGAAATGACAAAAATGGACCAAAAGGATGCAGCAGAAAATGGCTGTGGTGGTCCCGCTTGGTGGGAAATCATATAAAGTTCATCAACGACGACAACATATTTACCCCCTCACTCCCTTCAGATCCTACTGCTGTATTGTTCTCGTCGTTACTGTTATGACAAATAACAACAAAGTACTGTGAACCCAGACCTCTGATACCTCTTTGTTCCAACACGGTGAAAAGCCTACAAATAAAGAAACTAACCTAAATAGAGTAAAAAGTTAGAAGGTACTAGGCTAGCCGACGGGAGAGAGAGGTGGTGTTGGTCTTCCCGCCAACACTGTGTTCGTTCTTCCGTCGTAGCTCTGACTTGGTCATTATTCTTAACTTCTTTAGTTACTTCTTGAGGCTATTGCAGGCTTTAGATTTGCAAATTGTATTGAATCTTGTTAAAAAATAATCAAAATTCCAAAAAAATAACATGCTTTAACTTTGCTTAATTTATATTTACGGTGTATCTTGACCTAAAATGAAGGGATTCGAACGATACAGCACCTCCGTAGCCTAATGAACAACTTGCCGTATTTTCCCAACTATACACAGTTTTCGCTTGTCATTTGGCAATTATATAATAATATTTGTTATGTTAAAAACATAATAATGTGTCAGATATTTTATTTAAGGCAAAATAGATCAAAACATCTGAGATATAAGAAGTTTGGACACGTCGCTTTAGGAGCTAGTATTACAAGGTGTATCGCGATGTATAGTATTAACTTACACCAGAGATATAAAATATAATTTTGCTTATATTTTGTTATATAAAGTATGGTGTGTGTGATCTCAGTAAAGTACAATGAATACTGATAAAAACTATTTTAACTTGTGTTGTCAAATGGCTGTGAGCTTCGGAGGGAGTGGTAGCCTAATATGATTTCGGACCAAAGAGGCCTTATTTATTTCATCTTAATAAGTTTTATCATGATTGCAATATTTATGTGATGTTCTATAACGTACATTGAATCATATTTTCAATGCAGAGGGATAATACCAGGCCTGTATAAGAAGAAATTCTGTGAAATGTAGGGAAATGCTAAGGCTTGCAATTTACCTAACCTATAAAATATATTAATCATATTTCGTCGAATATTATTTATAGGGGCCTGGTATTATCCCTCTGCATAGAAAAATAAGATTCAATGTACGTTATAGAACATCACATAAATATTGCAATCATTATAAAACTTATTAAGATGAAATAAATAAGGCCTCTTTGGTCCGAAAACATGTTAGGCTACCACTCCCTCCGATGCTCACGTGACACCGAATTGCCGAAATATTCTCAAATCTCGACTAGCTCGTGTGACCAGACACAGTTAAAATTGACGGTGAATAATAAAATTGACGGTAAAAAATTGACGAAAAAATAACTCGTGTGACCGCGCCTTTAGAGTATTGTTAGTAATCTATTGTGTTTATGTATGTATATATTTACTTCTTCATTTATTCGTGTACTGATTAATGTTCTTATTATCTTCATCATATAGAAAAAAATGCACATTCATCCAGAAAAAAGACAAATACATGAGAATATAAAGATACATAAACAGACAAACAGAAAGAGAGAGAGAGAGAGAGAGAGAGAGAGAGAGAGAGAGAGAGAGAACAAGGATGGTTGAGAGAGAGAGAACAAGGATGGTTGAGAGAGAGAGAGAGAGAGAGAGAGAGAGAGAGAGAGAGAGAGAGGGAGAGAAAACAAGGATGGTTACACAGCCACTGAAATATATTGTCTGGATAACATAATCTGGCTGGCATAGTGAGTGTTGGAAGGGTGAGGAGGCTCTTGGTGGAAGGAGGAAGAGGAGGGAGAGAGAAGAGGGAACGAGTGTGGAGGAAAGGAGGAGGGAGAGAGAAGAGGAGATGAGGGAACGAGTGTGGAGGAAAGGAGGGAGAGAAGGAGATGAGGGAACGAAGGAAGAGGAAAAGTGGAGAGAGAAGGAGGAGAGAGTGAGGAGGAAAGGAGGAGAGAAGATTGAGATGAAGGAAAGAGTGAGGAGGAAGGGAGGAGAGAGAGAAGGAGAGAAGAAGGAGAGAGAGAACAAGTGAGGAGGAAAGGTGGAGAGAGAGAAGAAGGAGATGAGGGAACGAGTGAAGAGGAAGGGAGGAGTGAGAAGGAGAGAGAGAACGAGTGAGGAGGAAAGGTGGAGAGAGAAAAGGAGAGAGGGAACGAGTGAGGAGGAGGGAGAGAAGGAGAGAGAGAAGAGGAGAGAAGAAGGAGATGAGAGAACGAGTGAGGAGGAAAGGTGGAAAGAGAGAAGAAGGAGATGAGGGAACGAGTGAGGAGGAAGGAAGGAGGGAGAAAAGAAAGAAGAGAGAGAAGAGGAGAGAAAGGAAGATAGACGAGGGGTTTATTATCAGTTTATGTCACATCACAACACATCACATCGAATTACATCACATCACATCACAATTTCCAGCACAACACATCACAATTTCCAGCACATCACATCACATCACAATTTCCAGCACATCACATCACAATATTCATCACATCACATCACAATTTCCAGCACATCACATCACATCACAATTTCCAGCACATCACATCACAATATTCATCACATCACATCAAAATTTCCAGCACATCACATCACATCACCATTTCCAGCACATCACATCACAATTTCCAGCACATCACATCACATCACAATTTCCAGCACATCACATCACATCACAATTTCCAGCACATCACATCACATCACAATTTTCATCACATCGCATCACAATTTCCAGCACATCACATCACATCACAATTTCCAGCACATCACATCACATCACAATTTCCAGCACATCACATCACATCACAATTTTCAGCACATCACATCACATCACAATTTTCATCACATCACATCACATCACATTTTCCATCACATCACATCACATCACAATTTTCATCACATCACATCACAATTTCCAGCACATCACATCACATCACAATTTCCAGCACATCACATCACATCACAATTTTCAGCACATCACATCACATCACAATTTTCATCACATCACATCACATCACATTTTCCATCACATCACATCACATCACAATTTTCATCACATCACATCACATCACAATTTTCATCACATCACATCACATCACAATTTCCAGCACATCACATCACATCACAATTTCCATCACATCACATCACATCACAATTTCCATCACATCACATCACAATTTCCATCACATCACATCACATCACAATTTCCATCACATCACATCACATCACAATTTTCATCACATCACATCACATCACATTACTCACAATATTAACAGAAGATAAAGAAGACATTTACTACCACTACATCCGTCCCAACCCATGTTTTCCTACCTACTCTTTCTCTTCCTCTTTCATCTCCAGTTCCTTTTCCTCCTCCACCTCCTTTTCCTTTCCTTCTGCTATGTTTCCCTGTCCCCCATACAATTATAATATCTTAGAATATTCGTAAGTCCTTTGTAATCCTCCTTCTCCTTGTATCCGTCCTCTTCCTATTTTTCCTACTCTCCTCCTCTTCTTCCTCCTCCCCCTTCTCATATTTTCCTACTCTCCTCCTCCTCCTCCCCTTCTCTTATTTTCCATGCTGCTCCTCCTGCCTTATTCCTTCCACTTCCTCCTCCACCTTCTCCACTTCCTTCTCCAACTCCTTCTCTTAAATCATTACCCCTCATGTGTTAATGCTCTCTCTCTCTCTCTCTCTCTCTCTCTCTCTCTCTCTCTCTCTCTCTCCACACAGTATCAACCCTCGACCCTCTCTCTCTCTCTCCCACATCCCATTCAGGATTAACCCCTAGATCTCCCCTTCCTTCTCCTATCACCGTCCCCTTTACAACCAACCAACGAACCAAACATTCACCTTTGCTCCCTGTCTTACGCTCTCTGTTAATGAAAGGTTGTCAGTAAAAGTCTCAGTCTTACTCGTACTTTGGAAACAATAATTAATATCAATATAAGTTATCATCATCATCATCATTATTTGTATTACACAGATGTGGACGGTAATTAAGTGGCCTCTTGTGTTTAATCTTCATCTTATCCAAAAATAGAAAATATATATATATATATATATATATATATATATATATAAAACACATTTCTCACTAACCCCTGACACTATACCAGAGATCACACAAGTGGTTTCCCCCGTACCTTAATTAAGATAGTTTGGGATGTGATACCAGCAGCTGATGTATTTATTGATCCTTTCCTCGCTCAAGTCATCCAAGTCCAATGTTTTCCCTGTACCCTGAGACAGTTTGGGGGATTGTTAACAGACGAAGCAAGCACCCCTTCCTTCCTCTCTCGGTCCCTCCCTTACTCCCTGGTGTGAAGAAGTGAGAGTGGTTGTTATGGTGGTGGTGGTGGTGTGAAGAAGTGAGAGTGATGGTGGTGGTGGTGTGGAGAAGTGAGAGTGGTGATGGTGGTGGTGGTGTGGAGAAGTGAGAGTGATGGTGGTGGTGGTGGTGGTGTGGAGAACTGAGAGTGATGGTGGTGGTGGTGGTGTGGAGAAGTGAGAGTGGTGGTGGTGTGGAGAAGTGAGAGTGATGGTGGTGGTGGTGTGGAGAAGTGAGAGTGGTGGTGGTGTGGAGAAGTGAGAGTGATGGTGGTGGTGGTGGTGGTGTGGAGAACTGAGAGTGATGGTGGTGGTGGTGGTGGTGTGGAGAAGTGAGAGTGGTGGTGGTGTGGAGAAGTGAGAGTGATGGTGGTGGTGGTGTGGAGAAGTGAGAGTGGTGGTGGTGTGGAGAAGTGAGAGTGATGGTGGTGGTGGTGGTGGTGTGGAGAACTGAGAGTGATGGTGGTGGTGGTGGTGTGGAGAAGTGAGAGTGGTAGTGGTGTGGAGAAGTGAGAGTTATGGTGGTGTGGAGAAGTGAGAGTGATGGTGGTGGTGGTGTGGAGAAGTGAGAGTGGTGGTGGTGTGGAGAAGTGAGAGTGATGGTGGTGGTGGTGTGGAGAAGTGAGAGTGGTGGTGGTAGTGGTGTGGAGAAGTGAGAGTGATGGTGGTGGTGGTGGTGGTGGTGTGGAGAAGTGAGAGTGGTGGTGGTGGTGGTGGTGTGAAGTGAGAGTGGTGGTGGTGGTGGTGGTGTGGAGAAGTGAGAGTGGTGGTGGTGTGGAGAAGTGAGAGTGATGGTGGTGGTGGTGGTGGTGTGGAGAACTGAGAGTGATGGTGGTGGTGGTGGTGTGGAGAAGTGAGAGTGGTGGTGGTGTGGAGAAGTGAGAGTGATGGTGGTGGTGGTGTGGAGAAGTGAGAGTGATGGTGGTGGTGGTGTGGAGAAGTGAGAGTGGTGGTGGTAGTGGTGTGGAGAAGTGAGAGTGATGGTGGTGGTGGTGGTGGTGGTGTGGAGAAGTGAGAGTGGTGGTGGTGGTGGTGGTGTGAAGTGAGAGTGGTGGTGGTGGTGGTGGTGGTGTGGAGAAGTGAGAGTGGTGGTGGTAGTGGTGTGGAAAAGTGAGAGTGATGGTGGTGGTGGTGGTGGTGGTGGTGTGGAGAAGTGAGAGTGGTGGTGGTGTGGAGAAGTGAGAGTGGTGGTGGTGGTGGTGTGGAGAAGTGAGAGTGGTGGTGATGGTGGTGTGGAGAAGAGAGAGTGGTGGTGATGGTGTGAAGAAGTGAGAGTGGTGGTGATGGTGGTGGTGGTGGTGGTGGTGTGGAGAAGTGAGAGTGGTGGTGGTGGTGTGAAGAAGTGAGAGTGGTGGTGATGGTGGTGGTGTGGAGAAGTAAGAGTGGTGGTGGTGGTGTGAAGAAGTGAGAGTGGTGATGGTGGTGGTGTGGAGAAGTGAGAGTGGTGGTGGTGGTGGTGGTGGTGTGGAGAAGTGAGAGTGGTGGTGGTGGTCGTGGTGTGAAGAAGTGAGAGTGGTGGTGGTGGTGGTGGTGTGGAGAAGTGAGAGTGGTGGTGGTGGTGGTGTGGAGAAGTGAGAGTGGTGGTGGTGGTCGTGGTGTGAAGAAGTGAGAGTGGTGGTGGTGGTGGTGGTGTGGAGAAGTGAGAGTGGTGGTGGTGGTGGTGGTGGTGTGAAGAAGTGAGAGTGGTGGTGGTGGTGGTGGTGTGGAGAAGTGAGAGTGGTGGTGGTGGTGTGAAGAAGTGAGAGTGGTGATGGTGGTGGTGTGGAGAAGTGAGAGTGGTGGTGGTAGTGTGGAGAAGTGAGAGTGGTGGTGGTGGTGGTAATGTGAATAAGTGAGAGTGGTGGTGGTGGTGGTGGTGGTGGTGTGGAGAAGTGAGAGTGGTGGTGGTGGTGGTGGTGGTGGTGTGGAGAAGTGAGAGTGGTGGTGGTGGTCGTGGTGTGAAGAAGTGAGAGTGGTGGTGGTGGTGGTGGTGTGGAGAAGTGAGAGTGGTGGTGGTGGTGGTGGTTGTGGTGTGGAGAAGTGAGAGTGGTTGTGGTGGTGGTGGTGGTGGTGGTGTGGAGAAGTGAGAGTGGTGGTGGTGGTGGTGGTGGTGGTGTGGAGAAGTGAGAGTGGTGGTGGGGGTGGAGATGAGAATTAAACTGTACCCTACTCATATGAACCACCAGAAGTCAGATATCTGTAAAACCACCTTGAGATGAGCTAGTCTTTTTTCTCACATGTGTAAGAAGCAGTTTGCCTCACTCTGTCTAGTGTGGCTTGGTCTAGTCTATAAGTGGGTAGCTCCATGTAGTGTCTCTCAATCATAAAGGGTTTTCCTACGTGGGGTAAACTATGGGACTGGGTTTTCCTACGCGGGGTAAATTATGGGACTGGGTTTTCCTACGTGGGGTAAATTATGGGACTGGGTTTTCCTATGTGGGGTAAATTATGGGACTGGGTTTTCCTACGTGGGGTAAAATAATAACTTGCTGACATTATAAACCTTGAAGAATAGAGACAGAGAGGAAGGTATAACAGGGAGAGGAGTGATAAATGATGAGATGTGATGGATTTAACTGATTTGCAAGCAAATGGTATGATAGGTGGAAGAGGTGGAGTATGAGTGGTGGAAGTATAACAGGTGGAAGAGGTGGAGTATGAGTGGTGGAAATATAAGAGGTGGAGTATGAGTGGTGGAAATATAAGAGGTGGAAGAGGTGGAGTATGAGAGATTACTTCCAATATATGTTACCACTATATTTTGTTGTATAAAGTATGGTGTGTGTGTGTGTGTATGATCTCAATACAGTACACTGGTTACTGATGAAATTTTTTATAACTTGTTGACAAGAGGCGCCTGGCTGGAGACGAGTAGCTTAAGGTGGTATATAATTATTTTTTGATACATTGGAGTGCCTTGATTCCTCCAAAGTATGCTAGGAAACAGGACCAGAAGAGCAAAAATAATGGTGTTCTGTTGCTTGGAATAGTTTGGAGGATTCAGTTGCTACAGATTTGCCAACACAAAATTTCCCCCTTAATGAATTATCTCATCAAAGACCTAATTTACTTCGTCTTATTAAGTTGTATCATACTTGCAATGTTTTTGTGATGTTCTATAACGTATATGGAATTATATTTTTAAATACAGAAAGATAATCCAGGCCCCTATAAAAAGATATTACGACGAAATATGATTAAAATGTTTTGGACCGTAGGTAAACTCTACCCAACTAAAATGTTTTGGACCGTATATAAGTAAACTCTACCCAACTAAAATGTTTTGGACCGTATATAGGTAAACTCTACCCAACTAAAATGTTTTGGACCGTATATAAGTAAACTCTACCGATCACAAGCATCAACATTTTCCCTACATTTCCTCGATTTTCTACTTATACATGCCTGGCATTATCCTTCTACATTGAAAATATGATTCCATGTACGTTATATAGCGTCACAATAATATTACAATTGTGATAACACTTATTAAGAAGAATTATATATATATATATATAGGCCTCTTTGGTGCGACAATTTATTAAGTTATACGAGCCACCTGTCACACCCTCCTGTCCTCCCTCTCAACACACTACAGTTGTAACTTGACATACAAAAAATTACACGAATGCATGACTTGATATTAAAGAATCATTTAGACTACCGGTATGTATGTAAAGTTTCTTGATAATATTTGTTTATATTGTTAGGATTACTTTGATATAGAGTACAGCAAGGCCGCTTGAAGAGTAGGTCTTCCCGTGTCTGTCTCTAAACTCGTCCTACCCCGCGCATGACGTCAGACTGAAGAGAGACAGGATTGGTGACTCACCTCACCTCACCTCACATCACCTTCACCCAATCAGGCCCACGTATTCTCACTCACACTCAGTAGTAGCCCGCGACACACACACCCAAAATAAATGATAAGAGGCCTTACTAGCCCATGGAAACAGGTAATATACTATATTTTTTATACGGACATGAACAAGGATATTTCATTTGATTTAATTAGCAGGGTAGAAGCAGTTGGATATCCAGTAGTAGCCATAGTGAATGATCTCAGTCCCACAAATGTAAGATTATAGAACAATCTGAGTGTAAATGTAGATCATACCTCTTTCACTAATCCAGCTGCTGCAGACAGGGAAATATGCGTGTTTGCAGATGCCCCTCACTTGATGAAGTTGATTCGTAACAATTTTCTTAACTATGGGTTCATTGTACATTATACTACGAAAGTCAGTAGTGAATGTGTGTCACATAATCATGTTGATGTAACAGGAGTTCAAAGGATGAACGTCAGGAAGGCTGTTCAGTTGATTTTGATAATTCCTTGTGTGAAATGGAAGACATTGAGAACTGTCTTCCAATAAGTACAGAAGAAGAAGAGACATCAGAAAAAACAATGGAAACAGAAGGACTGAGGTACATTGGGGGTTATTTTGTCAAAAAGTTTCCACAGTACAATTTCCTAGGCACAGATGACTAGATTGGCACAATCTCTAGAACAGTGGGGAAGTTAAAGAGATCCAGCAATATTGTTTTTGATCAACTAAAACAAATGGAAAGACTGTTTATTTGTTATCACAGAGATAAGGAACTCAGAGAGGGACCAAAATGTGTAACAACATTAGCAAGTGAAATAAGAAATTTTGTAGATTTACCAGATGATGTGATTAGGTTTTTTGTTCGTTGTCGCATATTTTTCAGGGTACGGATATTAAACAGAAAGCGAAATTCACAGAGGAAAATATCTAACAAAATGTCAAAACTAAGATAAGAATTCAGTGAAAGAGCAAAGCATGATACTACTTATGAATAAGTATTGTATATATCCTACATGGTATACTTGATAAATTATGAAGTTCAAACTTACTCTTAGTACTATAATTTATGTATTATATTTGTTTCCTTATTAAAATATTAATGCCTACCTCTAGTGTATATACCCCATTTTTCTTCAACTAAGCTTTGAAATGGTTTAAAGTTGACAGCTGATCACAAGAGAGAGAGAGAGAGATTTATCATATCAAAAGGTAGGCTACTCTTTTGGTGCTTGAATGAATAATGCTATAAGGAATACTGGTCACAAGCTGCATCATTCCCCATCTGCCCCCAACAGTATCAAATATCATGTATCAAGTGTAAAAGGTTATGTTTTGGGCTGGGTTTTACATGGGTATCTATGAGTGAGGGAGCGAGAGACTCTTCGCCGTGACGTCATCACGCTCTCCCTGCCTGCGCGGTGGGACGACCTACTCTTCAAGCGGCCTTGGAGTACAGTATAAATTAATAATACTCGTACTTGTCTCCTTATAGCTGTCACTCTCCAAAGCTGCCAGCCTCCCGTCCCACCATTTGTCAACAAGTACAACCATTTTTATCAACATCCATATTGTACTCAGATCCAATAACACATGAAAAATTGGACAAAATATATATACTGTACTCAAAATGAAATTATATACCTCTGGTGTAAGTTATTGCTCCTATTCTAATGACAATATTTTCTATTCCACGGCAGGATGAAACCGCTCACGAAAGAGGGTTACGACTCTGACATCTTTCCACACACTGCATTATGGCAAGAGGATATGATGAGTTACAGAGGAGTAGTAAAGTGAGGTATGTGTGTATGTTATCCTATATGTATGTACATATGGTTTCTTGCTTGTGTTAATTCCTCCAAATTCCTTTTATACAGTACCAGACGATGCCTTCTATTTACACCTGAGAAGCCATCTTGCTCTAAATTATACCGTATTCTATTCCTTTGAGGCCCGTCCACACGATCGAGCAGTGCTCGC
This sequence comes from Petrolisthes cinctipes, assembly GCA_033782935.1. Taxonomy (NCBI): domain Eukaryota; kingdom Metazoa; phylum Arthropoda; class Malacostraca; order Decapoda; family Porcellanidae; genus Petrolisthes; species Petrolisthes cinctipes. The sequence continues at coordinate 33,453 of JAWQEG010008991.1, forward strand.
GAACACAAGAGAGCTGTTTGCCTGTCGACGGGCTTACCGCTTGTGTTCGCGAGCACACCAACAAACTGGCCGTGCTGGTGGTGGTTGGAATTCACGGAACACTGGGGCTACCCAGTAGTATGACGTCGCTGCCACACACACCAGGTTTCCTATGGAGCCAAGGGGCCGTGGTTGTCAGTATTAACGCTGGCAGTCGAGCAACACGTGAAATGTATTTGGGTCTATTCTCATGCACTTTATGAAATCATTCGTATTCCCAGCTTTTAATTCCCGTAATATTGTCACATGTTTTCTTTTAATTAGCCAGTCTTTACACCATTTGTCTTTCTGCATTGTGTTCTTTCTCTTCCTCACACACATAGCAATTATTATGCTAAACAGCACTATACACTTGCGTTCCTTCTTATTAGGCACCATAGTTATCGTACCTGTACGCTCACGACCCAGTCGACCACCTGCTCTGGCTGCTGCCCGGCTGTGAGCCTGTGACTGGTCAGACACGTTCGTTTGGACACCATAACAAGTGTGCCCGCCGCGTGCACAAGCTGTAAGCCCGTCAACAGGCGAACAGCTCGCTTGTGTTCGCGAGCACTGCTCGATCGTGTGGACGGGCCTTTATTAGTCGTCACCGTATCTTTATATAAGCGTATTAATCCTGCTTGACATAATGAGTATGGCAAATAAACACTATTTGAGGAGGATTTTATGTGTATGTCTGTTGTTGTTCATCTATAAACACTATATAACACCAAGTACCGAAAACTGGGATCGGAGAGCAGGTGTGGAAACGTGTGATAAAAACTGACAGATGTGTGACTGTGTAATTGAGACAGACAGACAGACAGACAAGTGTGTGACAAACAAACAGACAGACAGACAGGTGAGGGTCGTAATGATGTATGCAACAGGTGTGGTGTGGGAAGGGGGGACGAGTGGTAAAGGACAGGTGTACGGTTGTCATTTTAATAAGGGGTTAAGTTATTGTAGGCCTCTCATTCCTCCATGATGTCCCACACAAAAGATCATCTCTATATACTAAGTCTGTGTTTCTCGATGCATTTTGGGCGAATAAATCAGGATCTTTCAAACTCGTCAACAGAACCATGCAAAATTATTTACTGCTTAATTGTCACGTATTATATAAAAACCTACGATATTACTGATATATTATTGAAACATTAAGACTGAAAAACAAGAGTGTATATGAAAGAAAAACATCACAAAGAATTCATACCTTAAAAAAACAGAAATATAAAAGTCTAATATAAATGATTGTGACTGTACTTATTACCTGTGATTGCTGAAGTGAAATTAACAGCAACATACTGTACATACATACATTCTCCTTCAAACAGTACCATGGAATCAACCCTCTCAGTTTACAAATCAACACAGTTTACAGGAATCGGAGTATCTCTGACTGACGTAATTACAAATACATTATTAATTAAGTTAAGTGGTATTTATTTTGAGTAATTAAGAAAACCTCACTCACGTATAGGGAGCTTTTACTACCTTATAAACAAACATATCAAAAAATATATTAAAGTGCCATGATTCCTCCAAAATAATTCTGTGTGTCTGTCTGTCTGGAAACACGACCAGATTAACGATAATATTGTTTGACCTGTTGTAGCAAGGAATAGTTGGCTGGGAAGAATCAGTCGCTCCAGATTTTACCACCAACATCATTTCACTCCACTCACCTCTTATTTTTATTTTGTTTTCATCACGTTTCAGGTTTTCCAGCGGCACAAATCTGGTTGAGTAAAGTGAATGAATGAACGAGCGAGGAGGGAACTTTTGAGCTGGTGTGTTTTTCCTACCCTTCCTCCCCCCTCCCTCCTTCCCCTTCCTTTACCTTCTCTTTCCTCCATCCCTTCCTATCCTTCCATCCCTCCCTTCCCTCCATCCCCTCCTTCCATCCCTCCCTTCCCTCCCTCCTTCCCCTTCCTTTCTCTCCCTTCTCTTTCCTCCATCCTTTCCTATCCTTCCATCCCTACCTATCCTTCCATCCCTCCAATCCTTCCATCCCTCCTTCCCCTTCCTTTCCCTCCCTTCCCTCCTCTCCATCCCATCCTTCCATCCCTCTCTCCCTCCCTCCTTCCCCTTCCTTTCCCTCCCTCCCTCCTCTCCCATCCTTCCTTCTGCACCAACTGTTTGAGAAGTCTTGCCTTCAGTCACGCCCGCAAAAATAATTCGCGAGTTTGGTGTTGCTCTATTCGCCTCTCTCTCTCTCTCTCTCTCTCTCTCTCTCTCTCTCTCTCTCTCTCTCTCTCTCTCTCTCTCTCAGTCAATGTCTTTTTATTCTTCTCATCCCGACATATTTTCTCGATCATGAGGCCATTTTTCTTCTAATATATATATTATCTTTATTCCTTGCCGACTTTATTCCCGACCACCCAATTTATTCCCGTGCTCCTTCATATTTTCCTCAGAATTTCTTCCCAATTATATTTCCCATTAATTTTCCTGTCAACCATTTCTTCATATATTTTTTTTCCCTACCATCTCGACTTTCTTCCCCGACCTCATATATTTTTTTTTCCCCAAGCATGCCGACTTTCTTTCCCGACCTAATATTTTTTTCCCAATCATGCCGATTTTCTTCCCCGACCTCTTCTAAATTTCTTCCCTACCATATCGACTTTTTCCCCGACCTCATATTTTTTTTCCCCAAGCATGCCGACTTTCTTTCCCGACCTCATATTTTTTTCCCAATCATGCCGATTTTTTCCCCGACTTTCTTCCCCGACTTTGTTATTGTTCCCTCATTACTTCTTTTCCTCGCTCTAATTGCTTTCTTCTCTCATTATATTCTTTGCCCCGAGAGAGAGGAGAGAGAGAGAGAGAGGAGAGAGAGAGAGAGAGAGAGAGAGAGAGAGAGAGAGAGAGAGAGAGAGAGAGAGAGGAGGAAAAGGGGAAAAAAAGAAAGTGAGTGAAAGGGTAAAAAAAAGGTGAGAGAGAGAGAGAGAGAGAGAGAGAGAGAGAGAGAGAGAGAGAGAGAGAGAGAGAGAGAGAGAGAGTGAGAGCCTGACACACACACACACACACACACACACACGTATAAACCCTTGCTGATGACAAGACTAAGACTGAGATTATAGACAGTACAAGTTTAGTATTGCCTGAGACATGAGAGAGGGAGGATACAGCCCGCTCCTCTCCTTCACACCATCACAGTCTCTCGTCACTCCTCTCACTCGCTCTCTCTTCTGACCTGTTCAATGTGTTTTCTTTGTATTAACCACTAACTAAATCTTTATAGGCTCTTGTTGTTTGTTGTCACTTCTCGTCGACTCTTTATTTAGTAACATCGTCGAGTGTTCGCCGGAATTAACGTGTGTTGTGAAGATGTTAAGAAATGTTAGTAGCGAATTTCGTGATTTTTTTTTTTTTTTTTTTTTTTTTTTGTGAAGATATTAATTACCAGTTTGAAGATGACACTCTCCCAATCACATGTGTTTCCCTCTACTGAATAAATCGGTGAGTGTTTGCCATATTTTATACGTGAAGGTGGAAGGAAGTACACTCGTGATACATAATTTCTGACCAGAGTGTGAGGAGCAGAAAGCTTCGAATCGCCTGGTATTGTTCATTTCCCCACCCAGTACAACCTATAGGGGCCTGAGTTGGAATGCAGCTAGGGTATGTGTGATGCCAGCCCTTCGTCTCTGGTCAGGGATTACGTATCACGAGTGTACAGTGTTGGTAAATCTGGAGCAACTGATTCCCTCCACCAAACTATTCCAAGCAACAGAACTCCATCATTATTTTTGTTCATCTGTTGGTCCTGTTAACATCTTGGCATACTTTGGAGGAATCAAGGCACTCCAATGTAACAAAAGTGAATAAAAGATAAAATGAATGCATGCACGTCCCTCACATCAACAAACAAGGCAACGAACCACTAAAGAAGAAGTTCCTCAAACATCTCACACGACCCTCACATCAACAAACAAGGCAACGAACCACTAAAGAAGTAGTCCTCAAACATCTCACACGACCCCTCACACCAACAAACAAGGCAACGAACTACTAAAGAAGAAGTTCCTCAAACATCTCACACGACCCTCACATCAAACAAACAAGGCAACGAACCACTAAAGAAGAAGTTCCTCAAACATCTCACACGACTGTTTTGATAACGGGACTTATAATGTGTGTTGAGGGAATATTTAGGTATATAACCCTTTGAGTGAGTGCCAGTGGTTTAATAATATCATGTGGATTAAACCGTTCGAAGTTTTTCACAGTAATCACAATGCAAGTAAATATATGACATTGCTATTAAGGGGAAAGTTTTGTGTTGGTAATTCTGGAGCAACAGCTGAATCCTCCAAACTATTCCAAGCAACAGAGCACCATTATTTTTTGCTCTTCTGGTCCTGTTTCCTAGCATACTTTGGAGGAATCAAGGGCACTCCTATGTACCAAAAAAGAATTTGGCCACCTTAAGAGGAGACTATTAATCATTATAATGGTGTCTTAGAATATGTTTGTAGTTGTCATCATCAGTTTTACTTTTAGTATAATAAGTTTTTCCCTGGGTAAGTTAAAATACAATGATTAAAATGTGACACTGGCATTCAAAAGGTTAACACATCGTCTTACAGTTATATTATTATTATAATTATTATTAGTAGTAGTAGTAGATTATTATTATTATTATTAGGAGTAGTAGTAGTAGTAAGAGTAGTAGTAGATTATTATTATTATTATTATTAATATTAGTAGTAGTAGTAGTAGTAGTAGTAGATTATTATTATTATTATTATTAGGAGTAGTAGTAGTAAGAGTAGTAGTAGATTATTATTATTATTAGGAGTAATAGTCGATTACTATTATTATTATTATTATTAGTAGTAGTAGATTATTATTATTATTAGGAGTAGTAGTAGTAGTAAGAGTAGTAGTAGATTATTATTATTATTATTATTTACAAGAGCGTGTAATGTCACGTGGCTTTTAACTATATAGCCAGACTCGCCATCCTTCCCTCGTCATAAAAGTCCCTCGGAGTTGATGATAGCGTGAGCCTGTTGTTATGGTTTTTTATTATTATTATGGTGTGAACTGTTACTGTGAGTGACATCAAACACAACCCGTCAGTAAGAATGTGTGTGTGTGTGTGTGTGTGTCCTTTAAGGCATTACACACACACACACACACACACACATAACCCCTAGCAGTCTGCAGCGTAGTGTGTGTGTGTGTGTGTGTGTGTGTGTGTGTGTGTGTGTGTGTGAAGATGCATATGTCTGTATACATACATGTGTGTGTGTGTGTGTGTCCTCTTATGCACCTAGTGAACTCTGTACATGTGTGTATATTCTGTATGTATCCAGTGTATGTGTGTATACATTTGTTTATTTATACAAGTGAGGATGAATCTGACACCGCATCGTACCCTGCATATCTCTCTCTCTCTCTCTCTCTCTCTCTCTCTTCTCTCCTCTCTCTCTCTCTCTCTCTCTCGACAACCACCTTGCCGTCGGTGAGAGAGCTTGTGTGATCTGTTTGAATTTTGCTAGCAATGCTGGGGACATTTAGTCCAGTTTGGGTTACCCGTGCCAGAAAGGTAGCGTTATTAGGATCCTGACTAAGAGTTGTCAAATCTTCATGTTAATATTAAGTTTCACAACTGCTCTTCAACTGTCCTAACAAAAAAAAAAAAAAAATCTTCATCACTTTCGATATAAGTTTTTATTGTTAAGGACCTCACCAGCTACCTTATGCCGTGTGAGAAGGGAGGCTTTGGAACCTCCTAAAAACAACGCCTTTTAACGCTCACAGGTTTCGAAAGGGCTGAGATTGAAGGGATCTCAGGCGTGTGGGGTACGAGTAATGGAGATGCCTCAGGACCCCCGTAGGTATTCTCTTAGATTAAAAAGCCCGACCAGCTCCTTGTGACCGTTCTTAGGTGCCTAAAGGCTCGACTGCTCTTTGGTGAGAGAGCTTTCGTGCCTCGCTGGCTGCCAGGCCAGTAAAAGATCTCGGATTAAGTCGTGGACATTTAGTTTTACTATTTTGCTTTAAGTTTGGCCGCGGATAGAGGATTAGTAGGGATTAGTAGGACGACGGTTACACTTCAAGCACCCCTGTCGAAAAATCAGAGTCCCATTTACTTAGGACTCTTGTGCTGCTCAGTTGGGAGCTGCGGCACGATTGGGGCCGTCCGGCCCAGGGGAGACCTTAGGGTTGGTGTGCTTGGCTCATAAGGTTTCTGTTGGCCGAACGACCGAAAACCTTCTAGAAGTAGGTGGATGAGACTTATGCGAGACCAAATCACATTACCCTTTCTTTTGTATTATTGGTCTTAAATTGAATTAGAGCGAGATGACTGGTCCATCAGCAAGAAAATTTACATGTACTACGTGCAAGGTGTACCGCTGGTGTGAGGACTTCAGCGGGAGGAGTGCGAGCGACCTAGACTCCTCGAGTGTCTGCGACTTTTGCAACTCGAGGAGAGGTTGATGAAGCACATCTCACTGCTCACGAAGGAGAACAACTCCCTAAAGGAGGAAGTTCTCCGACTGGACTCACAGAGGTGTGACTGCCATGTGAGAGACAAGGCAGTCCAAGGAGCTTCTCACCGGAGAGCTCGCCCATGGCGGTAAAGACCAAGAAGAAAAACAAAAAGAAGAAGAACAAGAAGAAGAACAACAACAAGAACAACAACAACAATGAAGAGGGAAAAGAGACTGCAGAAGGAAAAGAGACTGCAGAAAAGTGTGATGGAAAAGAGGAGGAGAATATGGAGAAGGGAGAAAAACCCAAGACAGTTGAGGAGGGATTAGAGGAAAGGGAGGAATCAAATAAGAAGGAAAAGAAATGAAGAAGGTAAGAAGACGAAGAAGAAGCAACCTGGAGGAAGTGACGAGCCCGGCAGGGAATTCAAAACACTCTCGGGTTCCTCACAAGGCATCTCGTGCTCCTACCAAGGAGAGGCCTGTGGATATACACATTGTAGGTGATTCCCAGGCACGAGGGCTGCAACCCCTAATGGCAGATCGCCTTCACACTTCTGTGAAGGTGAATTGTTTGCCAGGTTGTGGCAATGCTGACCTCCGAAAGGAAGCTGAGAGGATCCAAACGTCCAGATCTGCTGTCATTGAACTCATGGTGAGTGGTAATGACATCTACCTGAGAAATGGTAGAGTAGGCATGACCAGAAGAAGTCCTCTCGGATGTGCTCGGTGCAGTAGATGGACTGTGGGTTAAAAACCCGCAGAAGGGTAGTTGTTGGCATGCTCCCAAGGAGAGGCCCTTTAGGGACTGCTCTGTCAAAGAACATTGCAGTAAATCAGCGCCTGGCTGATTTGTGTACTGCCGAGGGGGTGTTCTTTGTGGACCCCTACACCTCACTCTTTGGTAGAGACGACCTTTACCAGAGGGATGGCACACATCTCTCACTAAAGGGGAAAGAAGTGCTTTCCAAATTAATGGAAGACACCGTCCGACGATGTCTCAGGAGCACTCGACCGAGCGTGGAGGAGAGCCCTCGTCGCTATGCTAGAGTGACCCCAGAGAAGACATTTGCTGAGATCCTGAAGAAGGATATCCCCAGCACTACCAAGACAATGACCAAACCGGGAAACGGAAGAGTATAGGGAGCCCTGCAGTTGGGGGTTCCCTGAAGGTTCTATTGTTCAACGCCAGGTCCATCCGAAACAAGTTTTTTGGAACTGTGGGCCCTCGTTGCGACAGAGGAACCCGAGATGGTGGCCATAACGGAGTCATGGTTGAGAACCTCAGACAGAGATCTTGAAGGGGAATTCGTGATTCCAGGCTACCAACTCTTTCACAAAGATAGAGAGGACAGAGGGGGTGGTGGTGTGCTGTTGTATGTAAAGAACTCCATCAAATCGATGACCTGCAACATCACATCGAACCACGAGCTCCTTGGAGTTGACCTAGAAATAGGCACTGCAAAATACAGAACCCTGCTGCTTTATAGACCCCCTGGACAACTCAATGAGATGGACAGGGACCTATACCAGTTGCTGGGTGAACTAGTGGATGGCAGGGTGTGCATCCTTATGGGGGACTTCAACACACCATGTTGACTGGGAAACCAGAGATCCTTTTGCCGAGAACACACCACTCTTGGAGTTTGTAAATGATGAATTCCTCACTCAATGGGTAAGGGAGCCAACAAGAGGTGCTAACATACTCGACTTGGTCCTCACCTCCGAGGATGACATCATTCAAGACCTCTCTGTAACGAAGAAATAGGTGGAAGCGGACCACAAGCTTATAAGATTTTCAGTTAAGGTCCCTAATATGGAGGTCCGTGACCCCGGTGCATAGAAAATTAGACATGGGGAGAGCGAACTTTGCAGGTCTTCGTGAAAGCGTTGCTGAAATGGAACTAGAAGAGGGGGAGGAGTGCTGATGATCTGTGGAGGTCATTCTTGTCTCCTTCATGGAACTTCAGTCGCGCTTTATTCCTCTGAAGGGAACAGGTCAGAAGTTCATTCAACCTAAGTGGTTTAATCGGGAAATCCGTAACCTACTAAGGGAGAGGAGAACTGCGTATCGTCGAGCGAAGACATCTGGGGACTTTGACGGTCATAGAAGACTGAATCGAAATGTGAAGTCCAAAATAAGGGCGGCTAAGCGTGCTGAGGAGGTCCGTGTGGCTAGACTCTGCAAAGAGAACCCAAGGAGTTTTTCAGTTATGTGAATGGCCGTAAACCAATCCGACGCAGGATAGGTCCCTTGGTGAATGAGGATGGAG
>JAWQEG010008992.1:0-15936 GCA_033782935.1 Petrolisthes cinctipes
CCCTCGCATCCCTCTTCACCTCCACTAACCCCTACTCTCCCTTCCTTTCCCCATCCTTCCCCTCCAATTCCACATTTTTTTGCACCTCCTTCCGTCTCCTCTCCCTACCAACTTTCTTTCGTCTCCTCCTTTCCTTCCACCTCCCCTCCCTTCCGACCTCCCTTTCACATTATCTTCATTCCACCCCTTCTTCACCTTTCCTACATCCCACCTCTCCTCCGTATCCTCCCTTCCTACTTTTTTATTCACCTCCTCTCATCTCATCTCTCTTTCATCCCCCCCTTTCTCCCCTCCCTTCATCCTCTCCTTCCTCCCCTCCCTTCATCCTCTCCTCCCTCCCCTCCCTTCATCCTCTCCTTCCTCCCCTCCCTTCATCCTCTCCTCCCTCCCCACCACCTGCCCTCCACCCTCACCTTAGGCAGCATGTATGGCCAAAATCCGGCACACGTGAGTAATGTTTAATTTAGCCCTGGCCATTATCTCGATGACTTCCCTTATGCCTCCATTAACAACGGGAGACGCACCATAGACCACGGGTGGGGGTCGACTCTGGGTGGAGTCGGAGAAAGGGGAGGGGGTCGACTGTGGGAAGGGGAGGGGGGACGAAGGAGAATGTGATTGAGGGAGGGGTCGAGGAAGGAGGTGAAGGAAGGAGGGTTCGAAAAAGGAGGTGAAGGAAGGGAGGGGTCGAAAAAGGAGGTAAAGGAGGGAGTTGTCGAGGAAGGAGATGAGGATTTCTAGAGGGTCGAGGAAGGAGATGAGGGAAGGAGGAGATGAAGAAATGAAGGGAAATTTTTGGACGGGAGGAATTAAGGAAGGAGAGATGAAGAATGTTAGGAAAGGGGCGATCGATCTGCTTTCATCCTCAAATCAATGGGTGAATGGTTAACAAAAAGAATGAAGGTAAGGAAGTAAAAGTCGAGAGAGAATTGTATAGGCTGGGAATGGGGGGAAGAGGAAGTGGTAGTGGAAGGAGAGGTCAGGTCAGGGATCCAGTAAGAGAAAGGAAGGGGTGACAAGTGGTGCCGGGGAGGGGGTCCAGTAAGATGGAAGGGGGCTCTGGCAAATGGTCCCCGGGGAGTGGTGGTTCCTGGGGTTCCATACCAGAAGAGTCACTTGTAGATGGGATGAGGAGCTAGAGCCTCCTTCATGCTCTCCTTAAGCCCTTTAAATGTAGCATGAAATGGAAAGTCTTAGAAGCATTTAATTGTAACCCTCCTACCTTGTAACTTTTAATTTAAACTCACGATCTCTTTTGAACTTTTTAAATGTTGAATGATAAGTTTTAGAAATTTCTAAGTCTGTTCCATTTCCCTTTGCCATTTCAAGGTATTAAAGTCTATAAAAAGTCTATAAAAATATAGGTAAATTAAACATCGGCAAATAGCAAATAGCTAAATTGGCATTAATAGGGCAAGGAATTGTTAGAGAAGTAAATAAATATATCTTTGTTTATTAAGAAATCAAAATTACTGTTCTCGTATGTAAAAAAAATAAAATGAAATCCATACCCTAGTGATAACAACACACAGTGAAATATATACTCCGTCTTTGAAAGTTATAAATAACTATTATATACATTATATAATATAAATATTATTTTACATTACAATTTATGAGGCATTGTCACAAAAAAATCTCTTAAATTATCTATTAAATTTGCTGTAATAAAGTCGCATTGCTCGGAGAAGGAAGTAGAGAATATGACTGGTTTGTTAGAGTACAGGTTAAGGCGCTTGTATTGAGGGGATGTGGATATTGCCGTGGTATTAAGGACCCTGTGAACGTGTATGACTATGCCACGAAACACGCTGCTTCCATATTGGTGATAGTTTCGTGGCAATATTTGAAGTACTCATTCATTTACCTTCAATTTTCTTACTACATCACAGGGTCCCTTAACAGAGTAGGCCACACAAGTATTAGTAGTAATAATACTACTTATATTACTGATAGCTCGTTGTCGCTTTACAGTTCGCACATTGTATGATCTTGCTATGTGTTCTCTTATTTATGCCCATGATTACTGAAATAATAAAACATTTTAAATTGTAATCATTATTAACGAAACACCTGTGGATAGAGATGTAAAAATCTTAGTGCCTGGAGGAGATTGACGAAATAAGAGAACAGCTGCAAGTTATTTTTTCTCTAACCCCTCGCATCAACAATCACATTCACGATAGCATTATATGCACCAATATCAACAATACACACCAACGTCACACTCCAGCACCACATTCTCACTCCAGAACGTTCACCAAAGCCGCACGTTCTCAACAACACCAGCACATTCCTTCACCAAGCCATACACTCATAACACAACACTACACCCCAACACTTGTAACCCTACATACGAGCTTAGCAAACCAACACCCGACACCACACGTCCTCATCAGCATCACATAATAACACACAACACACACTCGCCTACATATCCACATCACTTTCATACTTGAAAACTATGAAAAGAATGGAAATAATATCCCATCTACCATTCCTGCCACCACCACTACTACTCCGACGACCACAAACTTATTATAGTAAGAGACCCTTGTCATTTTACCTCACCCTCGCAACCACAACAGTCCATATCGATGTGAGTTATAATGAAGTCGTTGGGAGTTTAATTTGTGTTTATTGGTGGGTCTCCCGTGGGCACGTGAAATTGCCTCTTTCATGCTAAAACGCCAATTTATTGTGTGGGTGTTGTTCTCCAGCCGGGCGTGGCGGGGGGCTTGGAAATGGGTGGGACTGCTGGAGGAAGGGGGACTTGACTGGGACGTATAGGGGTGATGGTGGTGGAAGCTAGGGTAGAGGTAGAAGTGGAAGGGAGACTTGTATAGTGGTGGAGTTGTAGGGATGGAGATGAGGGATTGGGATTAAAAGGGGAATAGTGATGGTGATGCCAGATAGAGAGTGGATGGGAAAGTAGTGTCGGCTATAAAGTGATGAAAGGGAGTGCTGCTGACAAAGGGAGTATGGGAAAAATGATAAAGGAATGACTAGTGAATGAGGAAAAGAGTAGTTGATGGAGGAGTGTACAATGGGTGAATGAATTAGGATGGTGGATTAGCGAGTTGAGTAGAATGAGTCTAGTCGAGAAAGTGAGTGGTTGTAGATAGAGGGAGGTGTCGGAGAGCTGTCATGCTGTTTTGAGTAAGTGGGGTGGAGGGGGATGATGAAGGGGAGTAGAGCACGGCGCGGCAGGGAGAGAACTGGATGGAATGATTAATTGGGTAGAGGCGAGGAAGATACAGTTGGTGAATGATGAATGATACGGTTACTTATGATGATGAATGATATGGTTACACTTATACTGGTGATGGATGAATGGGTTGGAGTGGTGGTGGTGGTGGTGGTGGTGGTTGGATAATTAGATGGTATGAATGGGAAGATGAGGGGAGAGGCAGTGGGGAGGTCAGAAAGGTAAGGTTGTGGGAGAAAGAGGTGGAGGGTCTAGAGAGGTATACTGTATGTGGCGGGTGATGGAGGTGGAGAGTGAAGATGCAGAGATGAGACAAAAGATGAGCAGATATGCAGAGAGTGGAAGGCTTAAAGAGAGGAGGATATGTTGAACCACCCTTAATGAACAACAAGAAGGAAGCACTAAAATGTAGAACTAATTGAATACTGATGTAATCTCTATTGAAAAATCTTGGAGGACGTATTAGTACACCATTATATCCACACCAGTCATTCTCAAACGCAAGCAACAATGTTCTAAATATATTTGGGGAATAGTTAGTTACCTGACAAAGTTTCGACGAAGCGTAAATAATTTTTTTTACATAGTATCGCAGCTACGTGTCTGTAATTAAATTAGCAAAGGTTAACTAACTTATTTCCTCCACTTTAATGGGATCGGTACATCATTGTTACTTATAAAATTCTTTGAAATATTGAATCATGTGAAACTAATATCTTATTAATGTAAACACTTCCAACCCACCTCGTTTTAACCTGTAGAAGTGGACGGCTGTGTCCCAATAATAAAAATAGATCAAAGTTAACGTGGTCCACAAAAGTGAAGTAGTACATGGTGGCTACAGGAGGACAGAGACGGAGTGTGTATTGTACTTTCTCTGAACACCAGATGGCCTCTTGGTACCCCGGTGCCGAGTGTGGGGAAGCATTACTGCAAGGAGTCCGACCGGTGAGATGAGCAGCCATTTCGAAAGTAAAGTGCAGCGAAAATAATCATTCATAATTAAAGCCCTGTTGTAGTTGTTGATAATTGTGGATGAATCCTATATATAACTATTATCATAAAAAATGCACAATGCATGAATTAAAGGGGTATAATATATTAATATAAAGAATACAAAAGTTCATAATTAACACCATGTTGAAAGTTAGAAAATAAATTGTTTGTTAGACGTACTAATTGATTACCTCGATCCCTTCACATGTAACTCAGTTGATCACAACCTTGACGTGCCCATTGTTGCCGGACCTGGTATATAAATTATCAAATCAATCACTCTGTCAATCAACCATGACGAGTCTCCCATCATATCCCTTGTAATGATCTTTTCTATGCAATATATTTCCATCACAGTGATCTAATTTAATGTTGCAATTTTAGGAGATTCACGCTTATAACTGCAGAGCCTCTAATCTCCGGGATGAATAACTTATGTTGTACTAGAGTAGATACTTATTGGTGTGTTGTGAAGGGTGCGACACCATGTAACGGTGATGTACTTTTATTAGTGGTGGTGGTGATGGTGTTAACCTGACCACTGACTCTATGTGGAGGTGGGGGGGGACAGTGGTTGTGGCGGTAATGTAGAGGAATGTGGCTTTGCGTAAGGTCACTCGTCTCAAGTTAGGTTGGTTTTTCTCTAGTTCTTTGATGAATGACATTGAGTAGATCTTGATTTTTAGCTATGACTGTAGTGGTTCATTTTACATAATTGTCTCTACACTTTTTTCTATGTCATGCTAATGATTCCATTTTGGCAAAGGAGGTATTCTAGTTAAATTAAAGGATAGAATATTGATATTTTTACACTCTGATACTCGAGACGCACACATCACTTCTACCCTATATTGTGTTTCTCTGATACAGTGTTTACGTGCTCAATTTACTTAGCTAACTCGATTCACTTTGACGTGTTTAGTCGCATCAGTTAGAAGGAATCATTAACACAGTACTAAGGCCTGAATGACAGACCTGAAAATGTTGAGAGGACCAGTGTAATTATTATATGACCAGGATAATAAAAAACAGGTGGATAATTGATAAAACTAGTGGAATGACAGGTGGTGGTGGTATGTGTGTGTGTCTGACCAGAGCTGTCGACGCTCCTGATGGTAATGGGTCTGTCTGTCTGCAGTGTGATCACCAAACTTGGTCTGCTGATCACCTGGTCATTAGCTAAGCGGCCTGGAACCTGGGTTTGAACTGTGGACTTTACTGTGTGGGTTGAAGACCCTGGATGGAGTCCTTGATAGAAGATGGGCATACATATGAGTACATTAAGGACCCTGTGATTGTGTGTGAGACCTGGTGGCTCCTGATTCCTCCTGACTACGCCACGAAACAAGCTTCTTCAATGTAAGTGGTGTATCGTGGCAATGTTTGAAGGACTCGCTAACCTCCAATTTTCCGACTACCTCGCGAGGGTCCTTAATCTTGCGCGTCTACAACTCTTATTTGACTGTGGATGTAGTTTGAGATTCACATTTTGGAGCATAGATAGCTAGAAATGTCCATGACTTTAAAACCCGAATCAAGGTCATCAATGCTGAGGTTAGACTGTGTGGCTTGATGAAAGGAAGGAAGGGAGTGGAGGGAAGGGCAACAGAAAGTAGAGTAGAGGTGAAAGGTGAGTGAGGTGACCAAACAGCCTGCCTGCCCCCCGCTAAGTGTGCCTGGGAAATTATCTTTGTAGGTCGTGCCCTCTGACGCCTTCCTCATACTCCGGCTTAAATTACCCCGCTATTATCTTCAATTACCTGCCTATCGCATTATCTGCTTGCATACCTGTCTGTCTTTACCTGACAGTTTAAAATCTCTTCGTTCTTCTTGTTGATCTCTCAGGCGACAGGTTATTTCACTAACAGAAAATAAAATACGCAATTATAATTTCATTAATGTATTTGAATGCTTTTATATTTTTCTTTGTTTCCTTACAGAGCTGTGTTATACATTCGTTAGTTTGTGTACAAATGCCGAACGAATATATATTAATGTTCCACATGTTTTGTTTTACATGAACTTCAGGTATTCAAGAAATTTCTTTTTTGCTTTTCATCCTACCATGTGGAGTGGTTACCCTTTGTAGTGGATTATAACACCTGATGATATCTGTGTAAAAGTACAGTGAGCGCCAATAGTCCTGTCGCGGTTTTGTCCGAAGAGTAAATGTAAATCATTATGAAAACCCAATAACACAAGACGTTTATATACAATTTCACGACGCGACTATTGGTGTTCACTGTACCTACCTACCCAATGTCTTCTTCTCCTCAATAACCCTACTCTTGTCACTCCCTTCCCATCTCCCTCCCTAGAGCTCCTCCCCTCTCAGTGTGCCGTGAGTCAGATGGGAGTGATATTACTGTACACCCGCCGCTGTTTGACGCCTGGTGAGTGATGATGAAGGCAGCCCGATGACACACACCACAACAACACACACGGTTCAGGGATAATGTCGTTCAGTAGCTTCCATATATCATTACTAGGAAAGCAGAGCGACAATGTGGCAATGATGAAACTCTTGTATTGTAATATTTTCGGTGAATGAGACTTCATTTCGGATGTAAAAAAAAAAAAAAATCGCTAAAACTCATTTGTGCCAAACTAAAGGAAGCACTCACACACATGGAAACACACACATACATACATGGAAGGAAACACACACACATGGAAACACTCACATACTCATACACATGAAAACACACACACCACACACTCGGGTTGCAGCCATTCTTAACGGCACCTGTAGAGACCCCAGTATAACCCTGGTGTAGTGTGGATGTGTTGTGGAGGATGTGTTGTTGGCTGGCTGGGGTGAGAAGCGGGAAGCAACACCCTCAGTGGTTTCCAATTAAATCCCCCGCAGTGCTAATTAAGCTGTAAATTAATGTGATCGGCCGGAGTGGGAAAGAGAAGAAGGGAAGCAAGGGATTAGGAAGAGGTTGGTGTTGGATGAGCAAAAAGAATGTATGATAGAAAGGAGGAGGAAGAGGAAGAGATGGCAATTATACAGTCTGGGGGCCGTGTTGGTAATTATGTAATAACTGTGGTGGAAATCTGACTGGTGGTGAGTGCGAGAACAATGCTAAAGGTGAAAGTCGACCAACCTGGAATAACACTTACATACGGTACCTATGCCATTGTGATCCAAAGTATATCATTCGTGGATGAAGAGTAAAGATTCAGGGCCTCGGGAGTGATTTATACCTGTTATGATTATTCCCACTGGTTATATATATATATATATATGTGTATGTGTGTGTGTGTGTGTGTGTGTGTGTGTGTGTGTGTGTGTGTGTGTGTGTGTGTGTGTGTGTGTGTGTGTGTGTGTGTGTGTGTATAGAAATATCTCCATCAGCTTTCCCCTACATTCAAGCCCACTAACTGTTTTCTATAAGTAAAATCATAGAGTGAGTCACAAAAGAATCGATGCACAGCTCTTCGTCTTTTCCTCGGCTTATGTACCTCTCCTACTGAACTCTTTCTACTCCTCGCGGTACAGGCTCTTCACTAGTTTCTCTTAATCCATTCCCTCTAACTGCTCGAACCACTTCAGTATTCCCTGGTCTGCTCTTTCTTCAGAACATCTCCTATAACAAAGTATATGAACACAGTTGGCGATTTCTGGCATCGACCCCAAGAGTAAACACGTCAGTCGGACACGAGCTCATGAAAACCTGCATGGCAATAACTAAAACTGGGATACGTCGACAAATCACAGCCTATGATACAAACGTTACCCTTCCATTGATACATTAGGCTATAAGGATGTGCTTACCCTTGAGGTTGCTTCCAGAAGCCGCCAATGGTCTTTAAATAATTTGTTCCCAGACTGCATGAATATATAACCACTCCTCTCATTAGTACGTATCTTAAAATACAATAGAGAGTGAAAAATGAAAGAATAATGCGGACGTTGTTACGAGTGTGCCTGTCACATATTGAAGATTCAAGACATTATTTTATTTCTAAAGTTAGATGCGTGTACATGGAACAATAATTTTGCTGTAAAGACAGATATGGTCATGCAATTATAATTATTTACAGAGAGACTGGGACGATGGAATTTTATTTTTTAGTACTTTAATTTGTGTGATTAACAACAATGTACAAAAGAAAATTACTAACCTTATATAAAAATAATATTACCTGAACTAAACCCCAGTCCCCACACATGGGCAATGTTGATTTTGCAAGTTGAAAAAAAAATGCTCGTTATCAGTGGAGGACGACGCTCTTCTATCAGCGGAAATAGGTTGGTAATTATTCAGACGCCCTGCTGAAGTAGATTACTTTCCTACCAATTAAATCCTGGCTCCCCTTTGGCCTCGTTTCAGCGATAAATTAGTTATAAATATATATATATATATTTTTTTTTTCATTTAGTATAATGGAAGGTATTTCCGCTTACGTCACTATACATCACATTTAATATAATTATTTTTTAGTGTAATTGGTAATCTTCATATCACATTCCCATAATTACGTAACGTTTGTGATCATTAACTTTGGTTTCTGTTTTTTCTGGGCAGGTATGTGAACGCGGCCCTCAATCTGGCCCAGACCGTGCAGGCCCCCAGGTAAACACGGGTCATGTGTGTTTACAGCCGGAACGACGACAACGACGACGCCATGTTTGTTTGTGCCTGCGGGCTCCTCCTCCCTCCAGCCCTGATGATTACAACCTTCAGGGGCTTCAATCACAGGTATATTGACTCGCCTTATTGTTCCTGCGACTTATTACACAGGAGAGCCGAGGCAGAGGAGAAGTGCTGGCGGTAACTGGTGCACAGACGTTACATTGGTTACATTTGTGTAGTTCCATAGTAACTTTGTATTTCTATTTTGGCTAGAGTTGGATGTTATATTCAGAAGTGTTCGGACTACCAGGTACAATGACATTACTTTGTGTATATACAATGTGTTACGTGTGAGTGCGTATTTTTTCTTGTTTGTAGAAAAGATTTGCTAAGGTTCGTTGATTGACTTTGTATACGTAGAGATATAATAATAATAATAATAATAATAATAATGATGCAAAGCCAGTGTGAGTGCTGCATTGACAATTCTTGCTGAGCCAAAATATGTCGGCTTTATTTTATTTAAGCAATCAATAAGTCACATCTTACCCTTGGATGGGTGAAATGGAGTGTAGAGTACGATATCTTAAACTGTGCCAACAACGTACCGTACTAACAAACGTTTTAGGTATTCTTGCAATTGTACAAGAAATTAGAAAAGCAGTAATTTCTTCTTCTACACATCGCTCAGAAAGAATCACCACACCTCCCTCATGACACAGATTGATGCCATGATAGAAAAGAGTGAGAACAGTCCTCTTCAATTTGGTATCCTTACTTCCGTCTGGATCCCATTGGACCTTCTGTAACGATAAATCATTTAAGTGTGTGTGCATCGACGCTCCCTTGGATCACTTCCAATGTATTCATCTCGGATGGCCATGAAAACTGGACCTATACTTGTACAGTTGCCAAAAATACTGTCCTGTTCTGTATTACTGTTTTAAAACCGCAATAATCCCGGATGTATTCTGCAGGTTGAAATTCCCACTAGTACACAAATGAGAAAACCAAGGTAATTCCTGGGCAGGCTTCCCGTACTTTCACGAGGACTAATGACACCAAGCCTCTGGGAAAACAAACAGGCAGGCTGAGAGCTGGTGAGGGTCGCGTCACAGCCACACAGAGTCACTCTCATTGTTCCTGGGCCTGGACGATATGAGGGGCAGGGGAAGAAGGAGGAGAAGGAAGAGAAGGAGTATTCGAAAGAGGAAGGAGTAAGGGAAGAAGAGAAGGAGAAAAAGGAGGGGTAGGAGGAGGAGAAAAGGTAAGGTAAGAGGAGGTGGAAGTGGAGGTGAAGGAGGTGATATAAAAAGGAGTAAGGTAAAAGGAGGAGGAAGAAGATTAAAATGATGATATACTGTAGAAGAAAATGATGAAGACGACGAGGAGGAAGAGTTGAGCAAAAAGCACAATGGATAAGAGGAAGTCCAATATGGGAAAAGAAAATTTATAAAGGAAAATGAGTCCTCACGATGTACGACCTGCACAGAATCGAAAAGGCCATTATTATTATTATTATCATTATCATTATCATTATCATTATCATTATCATTATTATTATCATTATCATTATCATTATCATTATCATTATCATTATCATTATTATTATTATTATTATTATTATTATTATTATTATTATTATTATTATTTTCGTTGTTGGCGACCGCTTTTGTTCTTGGATTAGTTTGCATTTTAATTTGTTGATGCGAGGGACCCGTGCGTCTGTCTAATGATGTCATGTGGCCGCGGTGGGAGCCAGTAACGAGTTCATTGTCTCGTTCACGGTCCACAGGGTAATTAAATTATCACGGGGGTCCGCGAGGGAGACCTGTGATGGCGGTGTGGCAGAGGGGTACCGCTAGTAGGAGAAGGAGGGAGGGGGGAGGGGAGGAAAAGGGGGCTCAGAGGTGGGAGAGGCAAAACAGGAAGGCAGGGGGACAACAGAGGTAGAGTAAATAAAGCAAAGGGATAATGACGTGATTAATAAGAGTGTGAAAATAGCGAGAATTATCACTGTGTCACTCTATTTCCATTGTTTGTATATACTTGCCCTTATCTAGATTGACAGACAGACAAACAGAATGACTGACTAAGATACTGACCTAGCCTTACTTGTCTAAAACAATGCTCATGGATGGATGCAGAGATAAGTGAGAAGAAAAACTCATTTGGTCAGGGAATGTATGATGAAGAGATTAAAAGATGATGAGAAAATGTAATGAACGAGAACATCATTAGCAGCAAGACATCAACATTCCCACCCAACAGCTTCTTAGTAACTCACTCTACGCCATCACATCACATATAATAATCGGGAAGCGTAGTTGAACGTTTAAGTGTAAGCATCAACTCAGTATTATTTCTGTATCTTCAGAGAACCAAGGCACTTAATTAAGGGCACTGTATGTATATATAAGTCATAAATAAGACAACCATTGCTACCGAACTGGACACACAAAATTCGAAAAAAAAAAGATACATTCACTCTTACATCAATCTCATTACCACCCTACCAGAGACAAACAAACAAACAAACAAACAAACAGATCTATAAACAAACAAGCCACTGGCAGGTGATCAAAGCCCCTTCACCGGAGGCAAGGATCACAAGGTTATCGGTGAGCACTCTGCTGTGACGGATTAAGGGCCTAGTATAATTTTGGAACATTGGAGCGCCTTGATTCCTCCAAAGTATGCCAGGAAACAGAACCAGATGAACACAAATAATGGTGGCCTGTTGCTTGGAATAGTTTGGAGGAATCAATTGCTCCAGAGTTACCAACACTGTACAATACATATACCTGTTAAGTGAGCCTTGAATTTCATAGCCTCCACCACCCCCGCCGAGAGATAGTTGATGTGTTAATAGGTAAGCAGACATATATTATTACACACGAGGATAAACAGAGAGATAGACAGCTGGTAGGTAAGCAGACATATATTATTACACAGGAGGATAAACAGAGAGATAGACTGCTGGCTAGATAGGTAGCATGATTGTCTGATTAGTTGACTTACTGAGTGGTTATTACGACTAACTGATTACCAGGTAGATTAATAGTTGACTGCTAGCATGCTTGACAGATTGATAGTAAAATACAATAGGTAGAGAGACAGACAGACGGATAGAAAGATAGATGGCATAACCTCTGTGCTTTTGCGACTTTAGTAGACCTATATGCAATCTACAGGAATACATACACCTGTTTGTTTAGGTAATGACATTCCTTCCTTCATCATGACCTCTGCTATCCCTATGAGATCCACTTGACGGAATTACATACTCAACTCTGGCAAAGACAAATCTATTATCCTCAACACAGCTGATGTATTTTCGATTCCATTTACGAAGTCAAATATGTTTTAATCTGGCTACCGAAAGACGATAATCATTCTCCTTAGCAGTCTCCTCTTAACTTTTATTTTTTATATTTACTTACTTATATTTTAAGGTACAACTAACGTACCGTATATTCATTTTAAGTCTTTTGCTATAGGGTTTGGTTGAGCTTGGATCCCGACCGACCTCCATTCATCGTGCAACAGCAGTTAACATTACTTCCCTTCATTTGTGTGCACCAGTTTCATTGCTCGTCCATTAATTATTATCACACATAGACCATCTCCATCTACATGTAAGGTCGCTGGGCTCGTTCTCATTTCATTTCCATTATGGAATTCCTCATTAGAGTGTGTGTGTGTGTGTTGTGTGTGTGTGTGTGTGTGTGTGTGTGTAAGTGGGGACAGAACAGACAGATAGATAAGGGGGGTAGGAATGGGGGTTGGCAGGAGTGAGGGAGGGAGTAACTGATGTGGGTTTAGAGTGATGACCAGCTACATTTTTCCTCCATTACCTCACTTTACTGGTATAAGGAGAGTTCATGGGTGGTATTTTGATGAAAAGTCTGAAATGGCAGAACGAAATAATAAAGAAAAATATATATAATTCCCCTTTCCCCGGAGCAGCTAACGAGGACCAGAGGGAGAGGGAATGACTGGTGGTGTGCGCAGTAACTGTTTTGGCCAGTTTACAGTTTCTCGAGAAAAAGTTTCATTGTTAGGCAATAATAATGATACTATGTTAGGAAATAATAATAATATTAATAATAATAATAATTATTATTATAATTATAATAGATTATTTATATTTCCTTCAACAGTTCCTGGAAAGTTTAGTAGCTCCATCTCCCTTGGCTCATAGAAGTGCACCACTTGCTTTAACAGAGATCCAAATTTTAGGCTTCTTCCAACGACTTGATGATACAATAAAGTAGAGATAGATTTTTCTGGCCAACGACCTTTACCCCCAAGTTAGCCCACCCCCTAACCAACCAACACTGTACAGTAGTTTAGAGAATTAAAGTTTGTTTCTGCTTTGCCACCAAGATTAATCAGGAATTATGTAAACTCGACTAAATAATAATGTTGAGGATGGTGCACCCACGACCGTGAGAACTCCTCCGTCTGTGTGTGTATTTGGTTGTTGTGTGTAATTAGAAGGGCGTGACTGAGAGTGGCCCCTTGTAGGGTATCTGTCTTGCTCTAGGCAGTCCTGGGTCGTGAACACTTGCCATCCTTAAGGGGGGCAGTGATTTAGTCAGAAAATTGGGTGTTAGCAGAGTCCTTCAAACATTGCCACGAAACAATACCTATGTCGAAGGATCTTGTTACGTAGCTTTTGTCAGGTGGAAATATAAGTCTTCGATTCTCAGATAGGGTAGCTTCTTTTTGTCATTTTGGAGACTTTGTAGTCATCTATACATTTCAGCAAGACAAATTGCCTACTTGTATACTGTGGGAGTCTGTTTCCTGGTATATTTTGGAGGGGTCAATATCCTCCAATTTACCCAAAACAAATTATCCCTATTATGTGTGGTCGTCAGCGTAGGAAGCACAGGAAGTTTTGACACCATAATTATAAACGCTAAACAAACATAATATAGAGTTATTTTTATGGCACATTTTAATCTGTTTACAAGACTGAAGCCCGATGACAACGTGTAAACCTTATACTTTGTCTATTTCTGCCCATATTAAATTTATCGGTCAAGAATGAGATAACCTTTCTTGTGACAATAGTCTGACTAAAACCTATATACGAAAAAAAAAAAAATGCTAGTTCGAGTCAGTGGGTGTAGATTTTGATAGTGTTGTTGGGTTATTATAGATTGCATGCATGTGGTTTTGCATACAGATAAAGAGTCACGTTTGTCCATATGTATGTGTTCATGTGGTTGAGAGTGCGAGGGTAAATGCACTATCTAGGAATATATATGAACAATTTAGAGGAAAGTGGTATTTTTTTTCCTCTCTCTCTCTCTCTCTGTGAGGTATTTGTTCCTGAGAGGGTGTTTGTGGTTTTCTGCCCAGCATCTCGAGGCGTGACGGAGGGAGGACGAACTCATACATCACAGCCGCTAGCACAGAGCGCGGCAACCACAACAACCTCCCACCACCGCTGTCTATCACCACACCACAAAGCATCTCGTGAGCCACACATGCTCTCACCAACACCACCACCACAACCACCCACCCTATGCAGCATAATCTCTCTTTCTGGCCACTGAGCACCACATCTCTCTCCACCAAACTTATATCTTGCTCTGTTAAGCCACATAGTAACCTGCAACATATTACACCTCATAATATACAATGTAACATAAATTCGCACGTTTCCTGACACAGCTTACCATTATAGGTTACTTACTACATCTTTGAACCGTAATTACATCCTTACCCATGGACACACTTACTTACAGATGCATGTAAAAACGTACAAACATGCATACAGAGGCACATACAGGCCAACGCACACACATACAAAAGCCCGAAAATGTATACTGTCACTGTAAATCCACGGGTCATGACGAAAGTGGATTAGCAAACACTTTCTGCGGTTGTTGGAGGCTTGGGCAACTGTTCTTCATTGTACCTACCTGCCTGCATACTAGACCACCAAAACACCATCGTAGCAACAGACAGTCTCTCCAGAACATGACAGACGCGCATCTTGAGGTGGAGTCGGCAAGAGTTTTACCGCTGCCACCAGTTGTCCACCCCACTTATATACACGAGCCACAAAACCACATGCAGGAGCTGCGGGAATACAAAATAATGTACCGCAAGATCCTAGGACCTTACCTTTCCTCTTCTCGTCTCTCGCCTCACATGTAGAATTTTTTTTTCTTCTAACTCATCCTTGCTTTGCCTCTCGACTAGCCCTTGCATCACCTCTCTCTCTCTCTCTCTCTCTCTCTCTCTCTCTCTCTCCTCTCTCTCCTCTCTCTCTCTCTCTCTCTCTCTCTCACACACACACACACACACCACACACACACACACACACACACACACACACAACATTCCCAAGCTACTGCAGGCGGTGAGCAGTGGACGGGTCCTTACCTCTGTCCTCATCCGTCTTCTATAATCAACGGGGAGCCGCGCACCACACCACCCCCCACCACCTACTTACTCTACTCCTCTACTCTTCCTCTTGCTTGGATGAGTTCAGTTCCCGGTTGTCCTGTTTTATTCTCTGCTTGAAGTATATTAAGTAAGGGATAATTTTTTTTGTGTTTGAGTTACTGGTCTGCTGATTCCTCCAAACTATACGCCAGGAAACAGGCTAGAACAATATAAGAGTATGGGTTCTGCTTTCGTTGCGTTGCTTCAGAAGGTTACGTAGACTCCACTTCACCCACAACGATCGTAATGTGACAGTGAGCATTGGCTACTGAACAAGAGTGACGGAATATGTGTACACCCATAGGGAACTCACCCAATTGTTAGGGGTCGCTTGTCAAATTTCTCATAATCAGATTGAGAGACTGAGAGGCAGGAATGGAGAAAAGAACCGAAGGAGAAGTAAAAATAGTAACAGATGAGAAGGAGAAAGGTATAGGAGCGAGAAGGAAAAATGCAAAGTGTGGAACTGGGAGGAAAGGATAGAGTAAAGATGGAAAACGAACAATAAGTGAAAAAGGGAGAAAGGGAAGAGAGCATATGGAAAAAAAAATCAAGAAAGAAGAGATGGGAGAAAGGAAAGAGAGCAGATGGTAGACAAGCAACAAAAGGGGAAAGGAAAAAGGAAAGAGAGGAGATAGAAAGAGTGGCAAAAAGAGGAGAACGAAAGTTGGAAGATTGGAG
>JAWQEG010008993.1:0-13775 GCA_033782935.1 Petrolisthes cinctipes
TGATATGTAAGGTGAAAAATAATTGGTGGAAAAATGTGGAAAGGGATAGTCAGAACAAAGATATAATGAAGATATATGTTTAAGATATAATGAGAGAGAGAGAGAGAGAAGAGAGAGAGAAGAGAGAGATAGAGAGAGAGAGGAAGAGAGAGAGGAGAGAGAGAGAGAGAGAGAGAGAGAGAGAGAGAGATGAGAGAGAGAGAGAGGAGAGAAGAGAGAGAGAGAGAGAGAAGGGTAAAAGAAAGAGAGATGAAAAGAGGAACAGGGAGGGAAAGAGGAACAGGGACGGAGGAGAGTGGAAGAGGGAGGGAGAGAGAGAAGGAGGGAAAGAGGAACGGGGACGAAGAGAGGAATCGAGAAAAGAGAGATGAGGGGGACCAGTAATCCCATGGGTGAGGGGTTGGCAGAGGAGGGCTGGTGAAGGCTGGGGCAGAGAGGAGGGGTTGGTGTGGTCTATTTTTGTTGACAATCAGGGAGCGGAAGCCCATCCATCAGGCGACCTGGTCACCACACCGGCACTGGAGCCAGATTAGGCCAGGTCAGGTCAGGCAGGCCAGGTCAGGAACAAAAAGACTTGAGTCAGGGAAAAAACACAGTGGGTCAGGGTCAAGGATATGAGAGGCCGGTATCCAAACAAACAGAAAAAACAGACGAGCTATAATAAGGGAAGGTCTGTGTTGCAATGGGTGTCATTGCCAGCAACAGATATTAACCCATTCGAGTGGTGATGAGGTACAGTTTTTTTAGTTATGTTATGTTATACGTCACAACATGTTACCCAAAAACGAGTATAAAATAATAAATAAATGTCCCTTCTGGCTCCATATCTTTTTAACTCCATCATTTTCCACACTACTTATTATGACTAGTTCAGTGTTAGGGATATATATATACAGTTAGAGATGGATTGAAGACAATGAATGAGGCCTGTGGTTGGGGAAATGCTGGTTTCCTAACTATTTTGGGGAATGTAATTTGTTCCAACTGTACTTCGATTACTTTACCTGTCTTGAGTCAAACGATCCCAAAGAGGCTATGTGCTGTATATCACGCTGGAAACTGAAATATCTAAGGTGTGAGAGCTTGACATTTTAGAAGGGATTTGAGAGTGATTCCTGTTCTTTACCTTCAGTACATAACGAGTGCATGATAACTTGACTCAACAAGAAGTTATGAAAAATAGTTTGCTGAAAAGAGGAAAACTAGATTTATAAAAAGAGTGAGACTACAAAGGGAAAGGAAGTTACCTCAAAATTATTCATTGCAAGGGAAACGTGAAATATAAAAGAGTAAGAGGAAATGCAGAGAGAGAGAGAGAGAGAGAGAGAGAAGAGAGAGAGAGAGAGAGAGAGAGAGAGAGAAGAGAGAGAGAGAGAGAGAGAGAGAGAGAGAGAGAGAGAGAGAGAGAGAAAGAGAAAGAGAAAGAGAAAGAGAGAGAGAGAGAGAGAGAGAGTGTGTGTGTGTGTGTGTGTGTGTGTGTGTGTGTGTGTGTGTGCGTGCGTGCGTGCGTGTGTGTGTGTATGTGTGTGTGTGTGTGTGTGTGTGTAAATAAAGAGAGAGAAAAGAGAGAGAGAGGGAGAGTGACGCAAGCTAAAGAAGTAGGGTCAGGAGGTTAGCTAAGTGGAGCAGGTAGTGGAGTGGAGTGGAAGAGTTAGAATGGTGGTGGTGCTAGAGAGAGAGAGAGAGCTGGGGGAGAGGGAGGTGGGAAATTGAGAGTGGGTGTGAGAGTGCTGAAGTGAGAGTGAGGCGTAGGGATGGGGATAGAGGGAGAGGAAAATTGAAGAAGAGAAGAGAGGAAAGAGGAATAGGAGGGAGCAGTGAAAAGGAGAGAAAATAAAGATAGAAGAGAATTGAGAGAAGGAAGGATAAGTAGATGATAAAAAGAAGCAACGAATGTAATGGAAGAAGAGAATATATAAAATAGAGAAAGAGGAAGAGGGAAAGAAGTATGAAAAACGGAGGCAGGGACAGAAGAGGAGTAGAGAGGAGAGGAGGGGAGGAGAGAGGGGAGGAGGTAGGGGGTGGAGGGAGGCGCGAGAAAGAGTGAGTGCGATGTTGGGTTGATTTGGCGTTAGTGAGAATCTGCACTTTGCTTCAGTAGTTCGCACACACACACACACACACACATACAGACACACATACACACACACACACACACACACACTCACACACACACACACACACACCACACACAGGACACACACACAGACACACACACAGACACACACACACACACACACAGACACACACACACAGACACACACACACACACACACAGACACACAGACACACACACACAGACACACACACACACACACCTCGTTTGTTGACTCCCTTCCGTACTCCTCCAAATTGCATCTCTCTCCTTTATTCGTTATCAACACGTTACACACACAGATTTAATGTTTTCCTAGATTTCCTTTTCTAATTTCATGCTCGTTTATAAATACTATAATTATGGTATATTCTCTTTTTCTGGCCAGTCTTGACTCGAGTGAACTAATGGGTGAGTATAAATAAGCCTTCCATATTACTGTACTCTTCTTTATACTCGTGGTGTTGTTAAAATAATCTCTCCACACAGCTTCTTCGTTATGACCAGCAGATCTGTCGCTATCCCAGAGTACTTGCTTGTCTTTCCCACGTCCTCCTCTTTCGTATTTTTCATCTTCTTTATCAATGCTGTATTTATTCTCCTCTCCTACTTCCTCCTTCATAGTAATTCCTTTCCTTTCTCTTCCGTTTCCTCCCTATCACTTTATTCTTCGTTCTCCTCTCCCACTTCCACTTTCCCCTTGTGTTTCTCTATCCTCCTCTTCCTTCTTTCCAGCGTGGATCTCACCTGGCTCCCCTCACACGTTTTTAATGGCTGCCAGCATTGACAAACACTGGTCTCCTCATTGACGTCACCACCACCACTACCATCACCATTTCTACCACCACTAACACCACCACCACCGCCACTAACACCATCGCCACCACCACTAACACCACCACCACCACCACTACCATCACCATTTCCACCACCACTAACACCACCACAACCGCCACTAACACCATCATCACCACCACCACCACTAACAATAACACCATCACCACCACTACAACCACTATCACCATCACCACCACTACAACCACCACTAACACTAACACCATCACCACCACAACCACCACCACTACAACCACCACTAACACCACCACCACTACCATCATCATAGTTGATAAATATTTTTTAATGTGGATATTCTGTGTGTTTGTGGATATTAAAATATTATGTTGTGTTTATTTGTTATTGTTATAGTAGATCGGTGGTTGTTGTGGTGTGTATGTGTGTACGTACAAAGTATTTCATTTAGTGTGTGTGTGTGTGTGTGTGTGTGTGAGTGTAGTTTTTTTTGTGTGTGTATGTGTGCTAGTTGTTGTTATGTGTGTGTAGAGGGAGATATTTGTGTCTGTGTATGCAAGTTGTTGCTATGTGTGTGTATATGTGTAGAAGGTGTTGTTTGTATGAATATGTGGAGGGGGTTGTTTTGTGTGTATGTGTGTGTTGGTTTTTACTATGTGTGTGTATGTGTGTGTAGAGGGAGATATTTTTGTGTATGTATGTATGTGTGTAGTTTGTTGCTAAGGCTGTGTACGTGTGGAGGGTGGTGTGTGTTTGTGTACATGAGGAGGTTGTCAAGTGTGTGTGTGTGTGTGTGTGTGTGTGTGTGTGTGTGTCAAGGTGTATATGTGGTTATCATTATTAATACTGTTGATAAGTGGTTGTTGTACTTACTGTTGCTGTTTGTGAGTGTGTGATGTCTGTATGTACAATCTCGAGCACTACTAAGTATACAGCTTTGGTTGAAGTTTTGAACAGTCCAATTCACCAACGAATTAATTCCAATGGAGATCTATTTGTGCATTTATTTTCCGTGTCTATGTATTCGAAGCACACCTGAATACTTTGTAGTGCTCGTGACTGTACGTGTCGTTGTGTGTACGTGTAGGTATTGTTAGTGTATGTGTATTGTATATGTATGTTGTTCCTATGTATGCACAAACGTTGTTGTTGTGTGTGTGTGTACGTATGGATATTGTTGTGTGTTTGTGTACGTATGGATATTGTTAATGTTATTGTTGTGGTTGATGTTGTTGTTAGCTTGTGGACAACAGTATGTGTGTTCTTGTTGTGTGCGTCTGGACTGTTGTTGTTATGGTCATTGTTGCTCTTTTGCATTTACGTGTGGTTTGATCGTTGCTCTCTATAATTATGAATACAGTCTAAAGGCCTAATTAAATTATACCGCCTCCTTGGTAAAACGGTGAACTTTGAGAATAACGTTATCGCGGATGAGATGTGATTGATTCTTCTGTCTGAATGTCTACCATGAAAAGAATTAGTAAAAGTAAGAATCACGTTTCAATAAAATATACCTGAAAGGGGACAAAACTCGAATTTATTAACTGCGATTGTAAAGTACGTATAAACGCTTGTTGTATATATAAATCCTGTTACTGTCTGTTCGTTTGGTTAGATGCAAGGGAAAGTGTGCAGCGGGTTCCAGGCTGGTGGTGGTGCTGGTGGTGGTGGTAGTGGTAGTGGTGGTGGTAGTGGTGGTGGTGGTGGTGGTGGTGGTGGTGGTGCTGGTGGTGGTGGTGGTGGTGCTAGTGGTGGTGGTGGTGGTGGTGGTGGTGTGGGTCCAGATTTGTGGGTGGAAATGGATTCGAGACGTGCCTTCGCCTCAAATGTCTCGCACACATACACGCAACCACACGCGCATGCTTAATAGTACACTCACACACACGCACATGCAGGCATAGCAGTACACACACACACACACACACACACACACACACACACACACACACACACACACACACAGCAATACCTACTCATACACAATCGTCCAATTAGATACAGTTTGACTAAATGACACACACACACACACACACACTCACACACACACACACACACACACACACACACACACACACATACATTCGTACATAACAATCATGCAAACACAATCACGAACACTCACATTCGCAGACACAAGCGTAACCCATTTTCATATAGACTGGCCAAATAGGAGTAGCTGCATCAGAGAACTACTGCATGTTGTATAGTCCTGTGATAACGTACAGTGCAATAGGACACTTATGAAGTAACCGTGACGTTAATTGTATTCATTGTGGTGTGTGCTCGTTCATTTTCTCTCTTCTCTTTATTCTCTTCTCTTTACTCTCTTCTCTTCTCTTCTCCTCTCTTTACTCTCTTCTCTTCTCTTCTCCTCTCTTTACTCTCTTCTCTTCTCTTTACTCTCTTCCCTTCTCTTCTCTTTACTCTCTTCTCTTCTCTTTACTCTCTTCTCTTATCTTTTACTCTGTGTCCTTCTCTTCATCTTCAGTTCTCTCTGCACTACGATTTTGTTTCTTTTTAATATTTTATACTCTCTATTTATACTGTTCCATTTTATTTTTCAGTTTCGTTTTTTTTTTCTGTATCTTCACTAAAGTCTCGTATAGATGTGTTGGAGGTGAAGATTATTCAGTACAATGTAAGCCCAGTCGAGAAACACATACCTATACGCATACATACATACATACGTTCTTAGATGCAAACCATATATACATAAATGCTTACCAGGTATACATACATACATACATACATAGAGAAATGGGGACATGCATACATACATCCATACATAAATGCAGAAAAAAATAGACATGCATTCGATTAAAACTCACATTCTCATACACACATACATACATACAGGCAGGCAGACAGGTCAAAATACAGCCTCTCTAATACTCCAACAGACTCCTCTTTTTTAGTAACGCATTTCCTACCAATTGCAGTCCAGTCCACGAGGATTCAGCCCGCCAAGCACCATATCCAAACTCCCTCATGCTGCAGGGAGTTAACCTAACATTTTGTTTGTTAATATGGAAATGGTATGTTTTGGTACATTAGAGGTCCTTGATTCTTCTATACTGAATCTATAGTATGCTAGGAAACAAGACTAGATTAACAAAAATGATGGTGGTCTGTTGCTTGGAATAGTATGGAGGAAACATGGGCTCCAAATTTTATCAGTACTGTACTCCCTCTTAACCTAATTAAATCAGAATCGAAATGGTTCGATTAGGTCAGATTAGATTAGATAAGGTCAGTTTTATATTACATACATAAGGTTAGGTCAGATCATACAAGGTTAGGTCAGATCAAATCTCATTATTAACTTTGTGGTTTGCAAAGGTAGTACGATATTGATTGAATGTGTATCGAACAATAAGTTTAATATTACTGTGTGTGTGTGTGTGTGTGTGTGTGTGTGTGTTGCGATTGCTTTTGTCTGTGTGTCGGTCAACGTGATTGTTTGTCATTATGATCATCTGTTCTTACGTGTGATTGATTGCTCTTGGTTATTTGTGTGTTTTGATAGTTTCCTTCTATCTAATGTACGGTATGTATGCATGTACAGTATGTATGTATGTGTGGTTCTTTTCGTTGATGTCTGTATGTGCAAGTGACTGTTCTTTATTATTTCTATATACAAGGGTGTGTTAGTTGTGGTTGCATTTGTCTGTGTTTACGTGTGATTGCTGATGGTTCTGTTATTTACGTTTGTGAGTTTGTTGTGTCTTTTTCTAACTGTGTTTACGTGTGTGAGTTTCCTGTGTCTTGCTTTCTGTCTGTGTTTACGTGTGTAAGTTTCCTGTGTTTACGTATGTGAATTTGCTGTGTCATTTTTTATATATGTTTATGTGTGTGAGTTTCCTGTGTCTCTTTCTCTCTCTATCTCTTTACATGTGTGAGTTTCCTGTGTCTTTCTCTATCTGTGTTTATATGTGTGAGTTTCCTGTATCTCTTTTTCTCTGTTTGTGTGTACGTGTGTGAATTTCCTGTGTCTTTCTCTGTCTGTGTTTATGTGTGTGAGTTTGTTGTGCCATTCTCCGTGTCTGTCTGGCTTCCCTGCACCGTAGTAGACATGGGAGCACTGCGAGGCCGCCTGCTGACTTTGGCCATCTCCATGTAAATCAGCTCAGCCAGGCCAACTTGCTGAATGACGGCCAAATTTGCACTGGTGCTCCG
Organism: Petrolisthes cinctipes; assembly: GCA_033782935.1. NCBI lineage: Eukaryota > Metazoa > Arthropoda > Malacostraca > Decapoda > Porcellanidae > Petrolisthes > Petrolisthes cinctipes. Next base: position 7,082 of record JAWQEG010008993.1, read on the forward strand.
CCACGGCAACATTTTTATAGAAATTGTCGAACGAATTCCTGCCCTGGACTTGATGTGGTGGATAGAGGGAAGGGTGGAGAGATAGATGGATAGAATACTGGATGTTGGGCAGAGTTGTGATGGATAGAAGGAAGTGTGGATAGATAGATGGATTATAAATATGCGATGGATGGGTGGATGTTTGGATGTGTCACAGGTTGAATGGAATGATAATCTCGACTGCTTGGGTTGTGTAGGTGATTGGTTGGTTGGTTGGTTGGTAATGGGTGGGTAGAGGGTATATGAAAGATTGATTAATTGATTGGTAGGAAAACGGGATGGCAGGTGGTCAGATGGTAGCATAAAAAAATGACTGAAGGAATAGTGGATGGATGGACGAGTGGGTTAAAGATGGAATGAACTGTTGGACGGAGGGAATAGTGAATGGATGGATGGAGAAAAGGTTGAATAAAGGAAAAGATGGCCCAGGGATACTGAGTGGGAGGGGCAGTTGGGTAAATGGTTGAACTCAGGAATGATTAATTTTCCATTCCCATGTGTCCTATCTCTTCCTCCTCTTCTCTTCTTTTCCTCCTCCTCCACCTCCTCCTCCTCCTCCTCTTCCCCGTCGCCTCATTCCCTCCCTCCACCCTCTATTCTTTTCATTCTGTTCATTTCCTTTTTTCACTTCCTTTCCATTTCCTCTTCTTTTCCCTTGGCTACCTTCCATTCTCCCTTTATGATTCTTCCCCTTCCCCTGCCCTGCCTTCCCTTTCACTCACCTTTCCTTACCATTCCTCGTATTCTTTCTTCTCTTCCCTCTCCTCACTTCTCTCGCCCTTCCGTCCTCTTTTCTCCTCTCCCTTTCCTTATCCTTCCTTCTCCTCTCCCTCCCCTCCTTCCTTCCTTCTCCCTACCCTCTCCTTTACACCACTCCATTTCCACCTCCTTTACTTACACCTCTCCCCTCACGGCACTTTCCATCGCATCTTGTATTTACTTTTAATTCTTGGGAAGTGAGGAGGCCTTTAGTGTGTACCTCGCAGGGTTGTAGCTCTCAGTTGATTATCCAAGAGAGAGAGAGAGAGAGAGAGAGAGAGAGAGAGAGAGAGAGAGAGAGAGAGTACTAGAAGGGAGGGGAAGTGAAATGTTTGAGAGATAGAGATAGCCAGCCAGACAGCCCGTGCACGAGAGCGAGAAGGGAGAGGGAGGTTGAGGGGAAGGTAGACAGGAAGGGCAGAAAATATGAGAGAATGAACTTAACAGATAGCCAAACTGCCCAAAAAAGCGAGATGTGAAGGTTAGAAGAGGGTAGAAGGAATGTGGGTAGGTTTAAAAGAGAGAAAGAGACAGCCAGAGTGAGAGGAGAAAGAGAGGGAAAAGGGTAGAAGCGAAGGGTGGAGAGAGAGAGAGAGAGAGAGAGAGAGAGAGAGAGAGAGAGAGAGGGGGGGGGAGGGAAGGTAGCAGGGATGGGGTAAAGTTTGAGAGAGAAAGAGACAGTCAGCCAGCCAGCCAGCCAGAGTGAGAGGGGAGAGGCCAGGAAAGGATGAACCGCCTTTATGTTGTGGCCAGGCTGTGGAATGATGCATGGTGGCAAGAGAACTGGGCACACCGACCCCTGTGTTCTGTCACCTCTCGAGTCTTACTGTGTAGGCTGCATGTGGACGGACTGAAGGTGGGAGGGAAACGGATAAACTGTACGTGCTACTGTGAGATACGTACATACATACATTCGACCCCAGAAATTCGTACACACAGCATTGGGTAACAGTGGTCTTAATTCTGTACATGCTGGAAGGATAATTCTGCTGACTAATTCAAATATTAGCCAAATATATTTACGATGAAATATTGGTGTTAGGTTATTAATACACTCAATTTTCTAGCTCTTACGAACCCTTGATGTGACAGTGGTGTATACGAATTCCTGAGGCCGACTGTACATGCGTTTTATATTATTTATTTTCCTGTTGTTAATATTTTGAAGTATCTAGGCAAATTATCATAGTATATATAACTTGTATATATTTTCAAAAACTGTCTTCACTGTTAGCAGAAATATTGATAATGAATGTTTGAGCAGCATCCAGGCATTGTTAAGTGCCTTGTTGAAGGGTCTCTGGCTACCTAAGAAAAATCACACGAGGCTAGGTAATAACTTGTCTGCCATTCGCTCATAAAATCTCACAATTCTCTAATGTAGTGCCTCGAGCCATAGTTTAGACCCACCCACCAGCCTACCCGTGGCTCCATGAAAGTCGTAGACTCGTAGTCTGGGCTGCACACTGAACGTTGACTCCTCCCTCTCCTTCCCTCCTGCACCACCTCGCTCTCTCCCTCTTTCTCTCCCTCTTACTACTCAATCCCTCCCACTCATCGTTCACCAATATTTTAGATTACGGCTTCCCAGAATTCTAAAGCACTCCTGCTCATGATGACTTTATGCTTAGGATTATATCAGTTGTTATTACTGTGAATGAAGCCTAATGATGAATACCCACAATTACAAATACAGTATATGTGAATTTCACGCACTGCCAACGGTTTGTGTGTGTGTGTGTGTGTATTTTTTTTTTGTTTCCTCGACTGAATGTGGTATATCTGTCCTAAGAAACTTATCACCATTGATTGATATCAACCTGACCAGTGAGATATACTGTATAAAAATATCTTGGCAACGTTTCACTTTCCCTCCGTTCGAGCAAATGCTACTCATGAACCAAACCACATACGTATGGCTTCACCCACACACACAGGCCGACTTGCCGAGCAGTGAAAGACTCGTGTTCCCGTCAACCTGAAATTCGTTTGATTTATTGGGCATCATGAGGTTGTGACTGCCACCATGTTGAAAATTTGTGGGCTAATAATGTGCAGGAGAAGGTCGTGCAAGAACAAACCAAAACTTCGATGGAGAAAAAGACCAGGGAAGTGTGGGAGGATACAACTCCCCATCTTTTATGCTTTCTGAAAGTACCTTGTAGAATCTGTCACTACCCGCCTACAACAAGTAATAGAAGCCGAGGGCGATTGAAGCAAATATGAACGGTTTGGAAATAAAATTCTCACTATGTATGTAGCTCATAATATGGATATAATTATGTTCCTGTTTTTCGTTACAAGGGTTGATCAGGTTAACGTTTTCTTGTTTACTGATGGTGTGGCATGAAATATATCTATTGCTATTTGCATTTTTTCATTACACCAAGATTCTGCATTTGTTTCTTCACTGAAACCATAATTCAGAAAAGTAATAGTTGCGTGACTTGGGAAAAATTAAAAATGCACCATAAATTACTGGGTGACATGTGGAGGAAGCGACAGCGTGTGTTCAACTAAATAAGAATATTTTTACCAGGAATATCACAACAACCAACATAAATCCTAGTTAAGCTACCAGTGCATCACATTTAATGAGTGTTTTGTTCGGTATACTGTAATCAGGAGTTTCAACATCCTATATAAATATCCGCATGTGCATAATGATCTCATATTTGTCTACCCCGTATAAAGCCAACCCGTTTCCTCTCTTCCCCTGTCCCTCTTTTCCTTCTCTTTCATTGGTGTCTGCTGTCCCTTCTGTCTGTCTCTTTTTCTCTTGAGGTATAATATCTTTCTGGCCTAGCATAGTCTCCTTCCTTCCTTTTTGCATTCATTGTTACCTGTATGATGTAACGAAGCTCCGATCTACCATCTCGATGCATGATGAGTGGAGATATTGAGGTGTATAAGAGAGGGTGGATGCAGGAGGGAAGGAAGGAAAGGAGTCAACGTTCGGAATGCTGCCCCGGCTACTACTTCCATCGAACCAGGGGTTGGTTGGTGGGTTGGTCTAAGCTGTGACTCGAGACTGTACAAGGTGTTTAGCAAAGTCTTCTTTCGTTAAGTCATAATTTTTCCTTCCAGGTGGGCTTGTGCATCAGTTGGTGAAAGCAATTGTGCCCTCTCTACCATAGCAACACTGTTGTCGCTAAATTCAAGCCTTATAAGCCCGAATTGTCCTGAGTGAACTTTCATTTCATTCCTTCAGGCCAGTAACTAAATCGTCAGGTGATTCGTTTGTCCGAGTTTGCGAGTCGAGCTCTTGGTCGAGTCTGGTGCAGCAGCTTCCTCGAGCTAAGATTAGCTCTGCCAAACGCACGATGTTATAGCTTATCTTAATATATTACGGGCGTTGCGAATATATTTTTGCACTTTGCGTATGTGTCTGTTTGTTACTTATGTTCCAGAAGTATTCATAATAGAGTTTGTACGTACTAGAATGACGTTGCTGTATGATAGTGTTTACCTTGCACCTTGTCAGTTGTCACGTGTCAGTTTTATTTGACTGTCTGGATAGAGAAGTTTCTGTGGTGATGTGCGTGTACTATCTTTTTTTTATTTTTTTATTCTGTGGTTGTGGATTTAGTGGTTAACTATGTAGCAGTGGTTAAAGAATGGCAGTGAATATTGAAGGGAAGAACTTATTGTGGAAGACCGGAAAACTGTGATAAAGCTTGAATTCACAGATTGCCAGCTGGTGAGATGACCTTGAGTGATGGAGGAAGGATGTTGTGAGGAAAATGGCTGGTATAGTGAGTGTCCAACCATTAGTTCTTAATAATGTTTGGTCCAGTAATCTCAGGTCCTTTTGAGTTGATCCGTACTTCGCACCAATTATTGCAAAGTCACAGTTTCAAGTTCCTTCATAATAAAGTGGGGAAGGAATAGCCTTCTAACACCTTAGATACGAAGAGTCAGTCAATTTCCAAGCACAACCGTTACTTGACCACGGGTGTATTTGCCTTGTGAATTTATATCCGAAGTATTGTTGTAGAAATACAGGACGAACCGATTATTCTGTAATAATGGAAGAACATTATTTTCACGAAGTTTTCAAGTTTTTCGGTACTCTTGATAAACTAAACGATCACAGGTGTACACGATCTAGGTTGTCTAGTGTTAAAAGTGCTGTATACATTACATTAAACATAAAGTGCAGAACAAATAATTGAACGTAAAGCGTTGAGAAGATTCTGTTAACAATATAGTGAAAATAATCTGACGGGTACTGTTCATTCTTTACTCTCCGATCAAACACACACAAGGTGCAAATTCTTAATTAGCACCAGTTGTATTCGACTGTACTTTAATCAAAACACCATCACGTTAGTAAATGTCAAGAAGACGTTCATCAGACACCAGATGAAAGGCACAGACACAGACAACCACCTTGGCAGTATGAAGGTCAACCAAAACGTCTAAAAGTGTAAGTAGCAATTTACTTGATGTATTTGTTTTCATAGATCTTTTGTCTGGTTATATAAATGTATAGGCTACGTGTACATTATTTAAGCATTACTACTTTACCCATCTCATATAACTATACAGTGGTAGGGTTGAAGAAATTTGGGAATTATTTCCGAATTACGCATGTGCGAGATGTCAAATTTTTCACTGTGATATACGTTCTTGTGGTCGCATTTCCGTAAATTTTATAAAGGTGTTCCCTTGCGCAACTCCCTGCAGTCTGTAGTGGGTTGATGCTGGTGGGTAGGTAGGTTGGTGGGTCTAAATTATGACACGAACGAAATTGGACATGACTTTGGACCTCCTTAAAATGAACTCGTATTATTTCACAAGTGTTGAGAGCATTAGAACGAGTTTCCTGCTTCTAGTCCTCACCATTCCCAATATAGAAAAAAGCTTGATAGTCACACACATATAGAAAGTAACACAGATATCCATACATACATAATTATAATTATATTCGAACGGTACATACATTTCAATAAGTATATTTACAGTACATACGGAATTACCACAGTACATACTCATACACTCCATACATAATTATATACGGCACATACTTTACAAACAGGTGCATGGGTATGGTGGTGATCAAACTCAGTCATTCCACTATGGATGATATATACTGCATTTTTTAACCCCGATAGAGTAGTGAGATCTGGTCTGAATTACTGCCAAATGAGGCGAGTTTAGTGCTGGTTGGCTGGTGTTTCAAATTCTTTCACACAACCCTCATCAAATCCACTGAATGTGTGTGATACTAGTGGGCTTTGAAGTTCCCAAAATTCATGATAAAATACATACTGGTTATTGACTCTTGCTATGCAGAGAAAAAACTAAATCATTGAGTGAATTATTAGTAGCAGTTATATTTTATAGGCTTTGCACATGTTATATTATAAAATTAAATTGACTGAGTTTTGACGTGTAGAGGACCAAATGCAGTTTCAATGAGTAGTTTACTGTAAACATTATTATAAAATACATTACGTTTTACCTTGTCATACAAATTTATGTTATAGAAATAAAAGTAGAATGTGAAGGATCATTTAATTAATATATTTAGTACCGTACGTATTTTTATTTTAGCAGGTAATACGAAAATGTATAAAAAAAAACAGGATTTCTATGTATAGTAAAAACCGGTGTTAATTGTAATCAGTTATGTATCCTCATATTTCCCGTGTCTCACAAAAGAAGATATTTCTAACCATCAGTCAAATTTTGGAGAGTTGCTAAAGATGGTGAAGGGTCACTTGTTTTAAGATTCCCAAACCTCGAACCCCTCAGAATAATAATTAGATTAACAACATAAACAAATAACTATATTAACAAATAAATTAAAACTGAAATAAGATATTGGAAAGGTAGTAGTAATAATAATATTTATGAAACTGTTATTGTGAAAGTTGTGTCATATAGTTTT
>JAWQEG010008994.1:0-12896 GCA_033782935.1 Petrolisthes cinctipes
TGTGTGTGGGGGGGTTGGGAATGTATGTATTTTGGTGTGTGTGTTGATAGAGACTGGAGAGTTGATTGTATGCTGGTGTTCGTTGTGTGTGTGTGTGTGTGTGTGTGTGTAGGACAGGGGGACCGTGTGCGTGTAGAAGGAAGGGGGTCAGTGTTTGCGTGTGTACAGTGAGGGAGTTGTGTACACGAGAGGAGAGGGGAAGGAACGTGAGTACAGTAGCGATAATTTGTCCTTGTTTGGGGAGCTGTGGGTAGTAGATGTGAGAGAGAGAGAGAGAGAGAGAGAGAGAGAGAGAGAGAGAGAGAGAGAGAGAGAGAACACGGCTGAAGAGATAAAAGAAAATGACAGAAAAATGCCGCTGGAAAATGAGGGACACGAGAGAACGAGGGGGAGGTCCAGAAAATGTGTCGAGAAAGAAAACGAAAAAAAAAAAAAAAAAGATGGAAAGCTTGACTGAACTAAAATACAAAGAGATGATGATGATGATTAAAAACTAAATGAAAATAATGCAGGTAATTAAGTCTACCTCGAATTTTACTATAATTATTGCCAACATTCTCCTAATATAAACACCACACCCAGAGACAACAACAACTATATAAATACATTAATGGAAAGAGATAATTTTTTTTTTACTGCATTATAAGTTGCCTAATTAGTTTATCTTTATGCCTTATTATATTATTCGCATTTTCTTCTTCTAATTATTATTGCACGAACATAATAATAAATAAATAAAATGTAATAAAAAATAAAAAAGATAACTGTAATTGATAGAATGCTTCCAATCTCTCCCAACTTTGTGTATCTGGTCTATTTTAATAATAATAATAATAATAATAATAATAATAATAATAATAATAATAATAGTAAGGATAATAATAATAATAATAATAATAATAATAATAATAATAATAATAATAATAATAATAATAATAATAATAATAATAATAATAATAATAAGAATAAGAATAAGAATAAGAATAAGAATAAGAATAAGAATAAGAATAAGAATAAGAATAAGAATAAGAATAAGAAGAAGAAGAGAAGAAGAAGAAGAAGAAGAAGAAGAAGAAGAAGAAGAAGAAGAAGAAGAAGAAGAAGAAGAAGAAGAAGAAGAAGAAGAAGAAGAAGAAGAAGAAGAAGAAGAAGAGAAGAAGAAGAAGAAGAGAAGAAGAAGAAGAAGAAGAAGAAGAAGAAGAAGAAGAAGAAGAAGAAGAAGAAGAAGAAGATGAAGAAGAAGAAGAAGAAGAAGAAGAAGAAGAAGAAGAAGAAGAAGAAGAAGAAGAAGAAGAAGAAGAGAAGAAGAACAAGAAGAAGAAGAAGAGAAGAAGAAGAAGAAGAAGAAGAAGAAGAAGAAGAAGAAGAAGAAGAAGAAAAATAATAATAATAATAAATAAATGAACAAAACACTTCTCTAAACGTGGGTCAATCACTACTTCCCACACACAGCCCTTCTCCCAGGACCCACACAAATACCTGATTCCCATTCACTAGGGCTTCAGTCGCCACCACGCCCTTGCATATTAAGGCGGCCTCCCTTCCCCAACGCCCCTAACTGCATGGATGGAGGAGAACCGCCCTACCAACCAACCAACCATCTCTTTACATTCAGTATCAGAGAGGGGAATCGATTTTTTTTTTTTTTTTTTTTTTTTTTTTTTTTTTTGCTCTTGCGGTGGCAATCATATTTCAGGTTTTTGTTTAAGGTATAGATTCTCTTGTTGGTGAATTGGAAGGCTACTAATTCCTCAAAAACTATGCCAGAAAACAAACGCCCCTAAATGTGTACTAATAGGGCATCAGTTTCGTGGCACAGTTTGGAGGAATCACAGACCTTCCAATTCACAAACAAAAATATTTCCCCTTAATTCAGAGCATTTCCTTAGAGGCAGTCAAATTAGTGTTCCTGTGAAATTCATTATCTCTTTATTTTATCTTTAACTTTATAGCCAAGATAAATAAACTAACCGGATCTCCAAAATATATATATCCAAATCTTTCCTAGTTGTGTTTGTGTCCCAATTGTATGCTTCATTCTTCTATCTACTTTAAGGACCCTGTGATCGTGTATGAAAATTGGAGGCTTCTGATTCCTCCTGATCATGCCACGAAACACGCTCCTTCCCTATAGGTGGTGTTTTGTGGCAGTACTTGAAGGACTCATTTATCTCCAATTTTCTGACTATAATTATCACAGGGTCCCTTAGTCTTTAACACCAAACCCACTCACTCCTCACCAGTATAAAGCTCCCTCACCACTTTACCTCCTCCTTCTTCTCCTCCTCCTTTTCTTTCCCATATACACTTTCACTCCTCCTCCTCCTTTTCTTTCCCCTATACACTTTCACTCCTCCTCCTCCTCCTCCTCTTTTTCTTTCCCCTATATACTTTCCCTCCTCCTCCTCCTCCTCCTCCTCCTCCTCCTCATTCTTCTCTTTCCCCTCCTCTTCCTCCTCCTCCTTCTTCTCTTTCCCCTCCTCCTTTTCTTTCCCTATACACCTCATTTCCATTTAGAGTGAGAGCCGCGGTGCCACATGCCTGATAAGCCACACAAAGAATATTCAATTCCTTCTCTGGCACAGCGTCTCAAGGGGCCTGTATATGGGAGACACTTGTTGAGGAGGACGAGGAGAAGCCCTGAGGTAAGATCCTATTTTTATCCCCTCACCTATTTTTTTTTTTTTTTCCTGGGTTTATGTTGGTGGATTAAATTTGTTGTGAGTACAATTTTGGCATGTATTTACTGTGTGTGTGTTTGTGTTTGTGTGTGTGTGTGCATAGTATTTATATATTTGTTCTGTGTGTGTGTTATGTGTGTGAGTGTGTGTGTCGATTTTAGTTTCTTTTCTTCTTTTTAATTATATTATGTTCGAGTTGAGGATGAATGTAAAAAAAAAAAAAAATGATGGGTTGGTTTAAGGACACAATGGAAGATGAATGGGTAGAGATAAGTTGAGATTTAGGTGGAGTATAATGGGTGGAAAATGCGAAGGGACACACAGTACTCTATAGGTGTGGGGTGACGTCATAGTGGTAAAGTTTATATGGGTGTGAAAAGAAGAGTTAGAAAGAGGTTATGAGAAAATTTGGGTGATCAGATGTAGATATATTATAGTGGATGCAGAAAAAAAAAAAATAGAAAAAGACATAGATTATTTGAAAGTCTGGAAAAGAAAATCAGAATGAAATGTACAGTACCATGAAAAAACAAAACAAAACGGATCTAGACAAAAATATGAAAGATTAAAATAAAACCATGCAATAATAAATAATAAGAGTGGCAAAATAGGAAGACAATAATAAGAAAGTAAATGGAAGGTCAAATAAGGGTAGCTATCTAACCTTCAAAGATTGGACCAAAATATGAGCATAAAAATTAAAAAAAAACCTTGTGCAGATATATTATAAGTATTTTCGTGTATAATATTTACCATGTTACTACTACTACTACTACTACTACTACTACCCCCCTACCATACTACTACTACTACTACTACTACTACTACTACTACTACTACTACTACATAATGTAAATAATAAATCACCACCACCAATGAAGCTAAAAAAAACAACCCACAGTATTTCTATTAAATGAAACTGTTAAATTATAAAAAAAAAACGAATTTAATAAAAAAAACAAATAGCCTACTGTAGTAATGACACGGCAAGAATTTCGTAATATTATTAATTAAGTACAGTATTAAAAATATCTTCGAATACGGAAGGTACAAAATACGTATAAAAGTTACAAAAAAAACTATATATAAGAAAACGGTTCCACTGCCAAGTCAGGAGCCCAGGTAATGTTTACCTAACGACAAAAGACGATTTAGTACCCCAGCCTCCTCTCCTCTCCTCTCCTCTCCTTGCCTCCCTCCTCCAACGCCCCCTCTCCCTCCCTTCTCTCCTGTTTCCCTCCCTCCCTCCCTCTTTCCCTGCCAGACCATCCATCACCCTACCACCCTCATCCCCCCATACCCCTACCCTAACCCCCCAGGAAAAAAAAAATAGTCAGGGAAAATGGGAATGTGTGACGGAGAGAGAATTGGGTCGGTAGGAGACAATTTACGGGGTAACTTAAGGACGCGTGTGTTCTACTCACTTCTCATGTAACCTAAACACCAGCGGCATTATACAGGAAATTAACAGAAAATGCTTAGACGATACGAAAATTATTATCGATATGTATTGCGTGTAGAGAACAACACAATTTTATAAACATAGCATTATAAATAGCCATGTTTATAATGATATGCTTATAATTGTATTTTTCTCTACTTCTTGTTATTATTATTACATTACTCAATATGGGACTGTGTTTGTATTGTTTATTATTTACTCGGAAATAACCAAGAATTTACATTTAATAATATTCTATATGTAAATATTTACAGTTGAGAGGCAGTGTTAGGTAAGGTGAAATTTATGAATCTGGCGGGCTCCCTGGCGGCGACGTGGTGAACTACGGCTCGTCGCCATTACAATAAATTTTGTAAACAATAATGGCTGCTTCCTCACATCGGTCAATAGCGGGACGCGTGCGCACCAGGGTTGCCAACTGGTATTTTTCAATACCAAATTAGCTAAAATTTGGTATTGAAAAATCGGTTTGGTATTGGAAAACTAAGTTTGGTATTATTGGTATTGGGATTTGAAATTTTGGTATTACTAATTAATCTAAAGTCTTAATTTATAAATTTTCATATTTCAGTGAGCAAAAGTAATACAAATTATATCAGTGAGGTGATTATACCATGGTTTAAGTGTGCCGCCATCTGTATTGGACGTGAAATGATCAGGTTTGTTTACCGACAGGGGTGGTGACTGCTGGGAACAGTCGTGAGTCAGTACTACTACCGTACGTGTATAGAATAGTGAAGGTACATGTGTGTTTGTGTAAAGTGATTCATAGAAATGTTTGGACGTTTTTCTTTTTTCTTTTATATGATCAATATAATTGCTAGAATGACTGATTCATTATGGTGTTTTTTTAGCATGTAAAGTATATGCATAATGAAAATCAGATGAAAAGACATGCAAGAATCAGTATGGATTATAATATTAAGTAACGCAATGCAATACATTTATATTCATTTTCATATTTCATTTTCATGGAAGCTATATTAGCCTACATAAAATAATATATTATTGCTTTTATTAAGAGATTCAGTAATGAGGTTAATGGTTAGCCTACATTCTGTATATATATATATATATATATATATATAATTTGGTATGGAAATGTATAATTTGGTATTGTATGTGGGTGGATTTGGTATTATTTCACTTGTGAGAGTTGGCAACCCTGGTGCGCACTCAGAAGTAAACAAAACGCTAGAAGAAGAAGGAGCGGGAAGAGAGAGGATGGAGCACTGGAGATGGCTGATGTCTGAATAATATTAAACCCTATTATATCTACCCAAAACACGGGAAAGAAGTCTAATGATAATCCAACAAGGCCGGTAGTATACAGGTAAAATGTCTTGGCGTGTCTAAACTCTCGCTACGAAAATAAAAGAGGAAAAATAATTGTTAATGTATTTTTCTAAACCTGTTTGAGGACCGCGTAACTCTGCATGGACATGTTGGTAACAGAGTCGCTTGTTGCCAGGAAATAAATGTCCAGAAACAAACTCATGAGAAAGAGAAAGCATTAAAATAACCCTAAATGATCGTCTATAAAAGGAGTCTCGTGTGTGAACTTCTCTCAAACGCACACACGCACACAAGTTCAACACGCACACACAGTCAGACACATGATCTTCCCACGACATGGCGGTGTGTGATAATCTCTCAATACACTCCACTCAATATAAAATGCATTTCTCCTTTAATTACAACATATATTTATATAAGCGTGTTGAAATAACTATAAATGTAGACATAAATAGTGACAAAGAATTAGAAATATACTATAAAGCGATGAAAAAGAAGTAAAATTCCCTTTCCGCGTTGGGTTGGGAGAGTTGCAAGAGAGCGCTGGCGGGAGCGAACTGGAGAGAGAGAGAGAGAGAGTTGCAAGGTCGTGGCCGTTACTGGCGCTGTTTATGGGCACTTTATGATAGTTTTATAGCGCATAACTCGTCACGTGGTACAAACAAACCCACGTGGAGTGCTTATGAATGGAAGGCAGTGTGTGTGTGGGGGGAGATAGCGTAGAGGGGGTTTGGGGGACACAGAGAGAGAGAGTGAGAGGAGGAAGGGGAAGAGAGTTGTACAGAAGGGAGGTGGAGGTAGAGGAGGAGGAGGGGGTTGAGCGTAAACTCGCCACCAGTTAAGTTGTCGGTGGAGGTTACTGGGCGCCCCGTAATTAGAGATTGTTTTTGAATTTTATGTGGTTGTAAAATGTTGCATGGGGGGTTATTTGGCGGAGGGCTGGCTCGCACTTTACGACTTGGACTCCTTCCTTGCAGGGCTGGCTGGCGAGGTAACTGAGTGTATCTCTTTCTCGCTCTTAAGCTGCGGACGAATTGTTTCTTAACTGCCGGTTGGGGGTTTAAGAAGAGGGTTATTTTCGCATGTTACGAGGAGGTGAACCTGGCTGAACTAACAGTATTATATCTCGTGATTTACCGTGTTGCCCTGCTGGGTCTTGGGGAGGGCTTTTGAAGGGAGGGAGGAAGGTGTGTAGTACATTAATTCTATTCATGAAAACTGATGATTATGATATTCTGTGGTTAGATTAGGATGTTTATATTTTACGTGGTTTATGTATATAGATATATTATGTAATTCTGATACTATTAATGATTATTAGAGATAAAAATTATATATATTACGGATGACTTAGCTCCATTTTCACCTCCAACGTCTCCATTCTCGAAACACATTAGTCTCACACTAGAGGAGGCTTCAGTCATTTTCTGTAACAGACTTCCATTGATTTTTGGAGGCACCCGGTTTTCTATGATGACGTCAGACTCCTGGCTCTCGGGGCGTAGGGTAGGATGGGTGAGGGTGGCGGTCGTAAGTCAGTTCGTGCTGGCATCTAGTGGCCGACATCCAAACTGGCGCGAGGCAGTAACTCAGACTGCCGGCGTCATGACTTTCCCTCCGCCCTCTGCCTCCCTCCTGCCACAGTTTTGGATTCCCAGGGAGCAAATGCGTACGTCTACATGGCTTCTGAGGCCACCATTCTCATTTTCCAGACAGCACACAACTTACGGACGCATCTACAGAGGATGAAATACCCTATGTGTTTCCATTTACGACAAGGTGGTTGGGTGAGTGAGTGAGGGAATGGAGCGGTAAAGACGACCACCATCGGACTAGCCTCCCTACACAGGCCAGCGGCACAGTAGGTCGGCAGTACATCGCTACACACACAACCCACTTTAACTCACTTTCTCAGACCATGTTTAGGAAAAATTTATCTACTTCAGCGATATAAAACTAAAGAGAGAAAATACCGACTTATTCAATGCTGACAATATAGGAAGAAAAATGTCACGGTAGGTAGGTAGGACATCGGGGGTCAGGCCATTATTCAAATATAGGGGTGAGAGATGAGGCGGCCTAGCGTCCCATTTTCGGGCCTAAAATCAATAACAACGTCTTAGAGGCAGAGACGCTTAGAAGGAGATGGCGCTGGTTGCTTCCTTGTGTGTGAGTTGTTACTAGACGAAACCACAGCAAAATATTTCATGAACGAATCGGCTTTAAGGGGAGGACGTCTTTTTGGTAAACTGGAGTGCTTCTGATTCCTCCAAACTATGCCACGAAACAGATCCCTTTATTAATAACATTCAGGGGGTCTGTTTCCTGGCAAAGTTTGGAGGAATCAGTAGCACTTCAATTCACCATCATGGGTTCCTTCCCTTAACTTAATATTGGGAGGTACACGGAGATATGATTATGGTATTTACATAACTATTCACTGATTGACAATAATGATAAGGACTGTTGTGTGTGAATGAAGAGCTTCTATAAGGTGTCACAGGTTGCAGTACTTATCTATATTTAATATTAATTGCGTTTTTGCATTACCATGACTTTTGTTTACATGACGTGACTAATCCAAGATATGAAATATATGGAGTTTATATTCCTGAATTAAGGCTTGTGGATTAACAACATTATTATTAATACTACATATATATTCAGTGATATATTATTTTCCGTAGTATAAATTCCCTTTTATTGGAGCCTATCATTATCAATTAACAGTAAATTTATTAACATTTGTCTCCCACCAGATAATAATGGAGAATGAAAGACGTGCAAGCAGTGATCACGAAAGCAGAAAATGTACCCCACTCTTCACCAACAAAGCTACAGCACAGCAAGGGGAAGACTGCAGCTGCATGTAATACTCAAGATAACAAAGTAATTTCATGAGTGGTCTGGTGCTACGCTTCCCCGGATGTAAGATATCATCAGCGGCGGAGTGGAGGAGCGGCGAGAGGAGTCTGGATCCCACCAACAACCAACCAACCAACCAACCAACCACTCCCTATTGTGTGTGTGTGTGTGTGTGTTGCCTTCACCCTATGTCTAGTTCCCCTTGTGCCTTCCTTCTAGTCAATCTATCACACACTGACCATCCCCTTACCACAACCATGAATCTCATCTTCTACTGTACATCACTTGTATTTGTTAAAACACTTAGCTCATCGTTATACTGTATTACCATCCAGCATCATTTACAGCAATATCTGCAATAACTACCACCAAATTAAATGAACCACACACACACACACACACACACACACACACACACACACACACAAACTCGTGTATTGATAGCGGTCCACCTTATCTAAAACCGGTTGTCAAATATGCAGGGCGGAGGAGGAGGAGGAAGAAAGAGGTGGAGGAGATGTGGTAAGAGTAACGGCCCACCTCACACCATGGAGTGTAACATTGCCCTCACCACGCAGGTACAGTACACAGACAGGGAACGTCACAACTACAACACAACGGACAAGAAGACGATACTAGACCCAGTGATCGTCGTGAGAAATAGAACAAAGATGTATGCCATAATATTATCTTCACTCGTCATACTGTGCCATAACTAAAGCCTCTTCGCCTGCTGCAAAAACTTTAATATTTAAGAGACCATAATTATAATGTAGTCAGAAAAATTGGAGGTAAATGAGTCCTTCTAATATTACCACGAAACACCACCTATATGGAAGGAGCTTGTTTCGTGGCATGGTCATGAGGAATCAGAAGCCTCCAATTTTCATACACAATCACAGGGTCCTTAATACTTTTCTCCCCCAATTCAATTTATCTGAGAAGGGATCATACAAATGTAAAGTTTTTATATCGTTCGGTTACCGTATAGTATGTACAGTCGGCAGCATAAGTTCGCTTCATTTTCACCTACATATGTATTAGCTATAGTGATGCATGAGTTAATACAATTTTAATGCAGAGATAACAGATATAGTTCTCATATGGTAAATTACGTATGTTGTTGGAATAAAAACTGGTTCAGAATGCAACTATCTGGTCACATTAGCAATATTAATTAAGTACACGAGATGGACGTGAATTTATGCTGCAGACTGTACTTGTATTAGGTGAAAATTATATAGTATGTACTTGTGTTAGGTGAAAATTATATTGTATGTACTTGTGTTAGGTGAAAATTATATAGTATGTACTTGTGTTAGGTGAAAATTATATAGTATGTGCTTGTGTTAGGTGAAAATTATATAGTATGTACTTGTGTTAGGTGAAAATTATATACAGTATTTGATTCACACTACCAGAGAGTTTTTAAAAGCCAACAAGAATGTAATGTTACAAAACTATTTCATCAAACAATCTTATTACATTTAGTACATTCTCCTTCTTAGAGAACATTGCACATAATTATACTGCATGTGTCATCTTTGTAACACTTTGTAAACAGAAGGTGGTGTTCAGAGCTTTGTTACGTTATTAAAGCGTTCTATTCCGATTTAAATAATACACACCGAGTAGGAGAAGATAGGAAGTAGATAATGAAGCTAATGATGATGACAGTGTGAATAAAACTAAGGAAGACCAGATGATATAAGAAAAACAACAACCACAGCACCTCCTCTAACCACACCATCTTTGAAACGGAAGTGAACAATCAGCAAAATTATCTTCACCTCAGGGTCGGATGTATTTTCGGACTGCAACTCTACCTTAGACCAAACATAATTATAAACATTGCTTACAAGTTGTTCGTCCATTTGGGTTATAACATTTGAATACCATTTGGGGTAACTAGAATATTTTTTTGATTTATTTAGTTAGTTAGTTTTCATTCGATTGACGAACAAGTGTAGCTCCGTGTATAATTTTTGTCTCAGTATTTGTTTCAATTGTACAAAATACGTTTTGCTTTCCTCTCACACTAACTGTTTGCTATGAGGAATGTTGTCCAGAGGCGAATCATCACAGACAATAGAGGAAGCACTTGTATTGTCACTAATTCGCACGTGGCAGCTGGACAAATGATCCCCTCTTGTTTTACGACTGTCAGAATCGACTTTCATCACAGAGTTGGTGGTTTTCTGTATTTGGAGCGTGACGGTAAGAGACCAAGAGCTACAAAGGAGGAAAAGAAACAAAGAGCTGCAAAGGAGGAAAAGAAACGAAGAGCTACAAAGGAAGAAAAGAAACAAAGAGCTACAAAGGAGGAAAAGAAACAAAGAACAGCAAAGGAGGAAAAGAAACAGAGAGCTACAAAGGAGGAAAAGAAACAAAGAACAGCAAAGGAGGAAAAAGAAACAAAGAACAGCAAAGGAGGAAAAGAAACAAAGAACTACAAAGGAAGAAAAGAAACAAAGAGCTGCAAAGGAGGAAAAACAAAACAAAAAACAAAGAGCTGCAACGAAGAGAAAGAAAATAGCAGTGACAGATGTTATAAGGGTGTCTGTCTACCAACTTGGCTCGAGCTGTGAGTTATAAATTGTATGAAGATGATTATGAAAATAGAGTTAAAACGAAAGTAGTCTTGGTTTCTAAGTAGATGTTGATGTGGTTCTCAACATTCTCTCTCTATATAGGAAGTGGAATGATAACACACATATTTATTCACACCGACTACTACCTATATATAACTATATTGGACACAACATCTATAGAAGTTACACCTATATAGATAGTTATATATATAGAGTATACAGTGGGTGGGTCATTTGGTCATAATTATAAACCTTCTATCTATCTATCTCTTTCGTTCCTGCCTTCCTACCTTCATCTCATTCCAACAGATTTAACCACATACCTTCCCGACGATCTGTTTCCTCAGTAATTATCGTGTACAGTCCACCATTCATTCCAAGGTTTTTCTAAGACAATGATTCTGACAGTAATGACGGAAACCGAGAAAAAAAATAATTCAGTCCATTCCTCCAACTTTATGAAGGCTGGATTGTACAGTCGCGGTCAAAAATAATCATCCATATCGGGGTAACTCACGTAAGAGTTTGACAGCTTCCCTCTGTTCCTTAGATGATAAACTTTCCAATAAATAGGTAACTACCATCTTTTAATTTAATGCAAGCAGCTCCGCACTACTTAAAACAATAACATCATATGTGAACGTGAAAACATTAGATAGTAAATTGTTTGAGATACCCATATGTGGATGATTATTATTGACCACGACTGTACGTGTAACATCACCTTAGAAGAAAATACAAAAGACAATAACGTGTGCGAGGTTATCCTTCTGCACAACCTGAATGAGATACTCCTCTGAGTTTTGTTCCCTCTTCTCCTTTCAATGAATCTTTTGTATATAGGCTATTGGACACCAGACAAGAACCTGAAATTGTAGGGAATCTCATAAAGACGGAGAAACATGTTGTATAATGATAGTACCGAGGTTTGGACAAGCATGCAACAACATCTGTATCAGCTGCATGGTTTGTTGTAAGGCTTGGAAAGAAATTAATTAAAATGCTGTTTGTCTGTGCTCTGATATGCTATTATTAATAACGTTTAGACATGTACTATAAATATTCTCTATGAAAACTAAATACCTTCACATTATTTAATTAACAAGAATAGAGTGGAGAAAGAAACCCTCGAATTATTGATCTCAGGGCCCATGTAAGGAAACAGCTAGAGAGCCTTCCTAGAGACACACACATAGCGTCCTTCATCCTTCTTCTGATTATTTTTGTTATTTTTCATCCCGTGAGCGAGATTGCCGCCTCCTCACTGATTGAGATCGACGGAGATATATCGCTCGGGAAATTATCTCTGCCAGGCGCTCCACTGAAAATTGAGCAACCCATTTTCCGAGTTTCCTGAAGACGAGAGAGAGAGAGAAAGGAGGAAGTACAAAGAAAGAGAGTGAAAGTGAGAAAGAAAGAGGGGGAGGCGAGAGAGTGAAATGTGAGAGAGGAGGTGAGAGGCAGAGAGAGTGAAAGTGAGAGAGGAGGCGAGACAGAAAGAGAGTGAGAGTGAGAGGGCAGGCGAGAGAGTGAAAGTGAAAGAGGAGGTGAGAGGCAGAGAAAGTGAAAGTGAAAGTGAAAGAGGAGGTGAGAGGCAGAGAAAGAGAGTGAGAGTGAGAGGGGAGGCGAGAGAGTGAAAGTGAGAGAGGAGGTGAGAGGCAGAGAAAGTGAAAGTGAGAGAAGTGGAAAGAGAAAGTGAAAGAGGAGGAGAGACAGGGAAAGTGAAAGTGAGAGGAGAGGAGAGAAAGTGAGAAGAGAGCTGAGAGAATGAAAGTGAAAGAGGAGGCGAGACACAGAAAAAGAAAGTGAAAGTGAGAAGGGAGGAGAGAGAACGAAAGTGAAAGAGGAAGCGAGAAAAAAAGAGATTGAAAGTGAAAGAGGAGGCGAGAAAGAAAGAGAGTGAAAGTGAAAGAGCAGGCGAGAAAGAAAGAGAGTGAAAGTGAGAGAGACAGTGAGGTACTACAAGGGAGAAGGAGGGGTGAGGTGTAAGTGAGGATAAAT
>JAWQEG010008995.1:0-7500 GCA_033782935.1 Petrolisthes cinctipes
CCTTACCCCTCTCACTCCTTTCCTCAGCCTCCACTTTGCGGGGTTTCCATTCTCTCTATTCCCTCCCGCCAGTATCCCTCCAGCCACGCCCTCCCTTCCTTCCTCTAGCCTAGCCTTACAGAGAGGTCACAATGCCTCACCTTCCACCTTGCCTGCCTGCCTGCCTTCGTGCCTACTCCCTCTACCTTCCACCTTGCCTGCCTGCCTTCGTGCCAACCTCCTCTACCTTCCACCTTGCCTGCCTGCCTGCCTGCCTTCGTGCCTACCTCCTCTACCTTCCACCTTGCCTGCCTGCCTACCTGCCTTCGTGCCTACCTCCTCTACCTTCCTATTTGCCCAACCAACCAACCAACCAACCAACCCACTCACTAGTGTCTTAGTAACTATCAACACATCTCTCTGCCTAGCTGTATGTTTTCCTATCTGCCTGCCTGCCTGCCCACTTTCCTAAATGACTACCGATCTGCCTATCCGACTTCTTTCCTTCCTTTCTATTTGCCTGTCTTCCTGCCTGCCTATCTGTCTTATTTCCTTCCTTTCTGTTCGCCTGTCTTCCTGCCTGCCTGTCTTTCTGCCTGCCTTTCTGTTCGCCTGTCTTCCTGCCTGCCTTTCTGTTCGCCTGTCTTCCTGCCTGCCTGTCTTTCTGCCTGCCTTTCTGTTTGCCCGTCTTCCTGCCTGCCTATCTGTCTTCTTTCCTTCCTTTCTGTTTGCCTGTCTTTCTGCCTGCCTTTCTGTTCGCCTGTCTTCCTGCCTGCCATTCTGTTCGCCTGTCTTCCTGCCTGCCTGTCTTTCTGCCTGCCTTTCTGTTTGCCTGTCTTCCTGCCTGCCTATCTGTCTTCTTTCCTTCCTTTCTGTTTGCCTGTCTTCCTGCCTATCTGTCTTCTTTCCTTCCTTTCTGTTTGCCTGTCTTTCTGCCTGCCTTTCTGTTCGCCTGTCTTTCTGCCTGCCTGTCTTTCTTTGTGTACACGTCTTCCTTCCTTCCTTCCTATCGCCTCTCACCTCCCTGGACGGCGAACATAACAAGGTCCTGGACGACTGGGAGGCGGGAACGGACGAGGGGCGGCTCCTCCTTCAGTATGGCCACGTAGCTGCTGCCGGGGCTGGGTTCAACTTCACCACGTATAGTCATCTCCATCACCTGACGCACCTACAGGAGGAAACAAGACGGAGCAATGACACTGACACCCTACCCGTATTCTTGGTCACATCCAAAGGGCCTGACGCACCTGCAGAAGGAAATAAGACAAGGCAAAGGCACTTTACTTATTCATTCCTGGTCACATTCGAAGGACCTGACGCATCTGCAGAAGGAAATAAAATGGGGCAATAGTTAAGGTGATAGTTTACTTTTGGTACTTTGGAGCTCCTCGATTCCTCCAAAAGAAAGCCAGGAAAACAGGACCAAATTGATAAAAATATTGGTGGCCTGTTTGCTTGAAATAGTTTGGAGGAATCACTTGCTCCAGATTTACCAAACTGTACTATCCCCTTAACATACATACAAAGTAAATGAAGGAGAAGAAAAGAATGGACATTTTGCAGTCGCGGTTGATCTAAAGTTCTGTCACCTCTCTAGTATACAAGATAATCAACTTTGAGAATATTGTTGTCGTGAGTGAGACGTGATTGTTTTTCTGACGTATATTTTCGTGTTTTACAATCTTACAGAAAAAGAGTAATCACGTCTCATTCAGGGCAACATTATTCTCAAAGTTCATCAGCATATCAAAGAGACAACAGAAATAAATTTAGACCTTTACAGTGCACCCGTAATTCCTGATTAAATCCGAAGAGCCTGATTTACCCGAGGGAGAGGAAAAGAGAGAAACATTGTACAGACACCCGCATTCTTAGATAGACCAGAAGTCCTTATATAATGAATGTATGTACTACAGTATAAACCCTACTCTGACTCACTCTTACACCCATACACCCATAACTCGATCGTAATCACATCATTCAATAGTTGCACGTTTTGTGTATTGATAAACCCATGCAGTTAGAACAGCGAGGAATGTGCATATGAATGAATAGTGAGGTTCAATGGATATAAATATAATAAATACGTTCCCTGTTGTATATAAAAAAAAAATGCTTACATGTTTCATCCATATCGTCCTATTGTTTCTGTGAACAATTGTTATTTAGGCAAAATTTTGAGCGAGTGTAATGACAGACAAAGATCACGGCCTGAAAATTGGTGAATGAATACATCTGGTAGATAACGAACAGCTGGTAGATAAGGAACAGCTTGACCTGTGTTTGTATACAGCTGTTTCAGTGTGGTTCGTTGTCTGTCAGTAATGATCGGACTGAACGGTGCAACGACCCTTTGTCTCTCAGTGTACAACAGTCACTGGTAAATAATAATAATAAAAAAAGTCCTGCTGGATATGAATGAAACAAAGCAAGCTAAATATATCTTGCGAACGAAATTAACATAAGTGAGACAGAATCTATTGTTTCACACATTTTTATCCAGGCCGTTTCATTGGAAGGTGTTGCACTACAAACTATTGTCTGTGACTGTACACCTTGCACTGCACCGACATGGCTAATTACCTGACTCAGTAAAACAAAGAGAAGGAAGGGCAGCAGTATAGGACCAATTATCATGCACAGGGCTTTTTCGTGACGCAATTTGTTTATCTACCCACTGCGAATGTATTGATCACATGGACTTTTATAATAGTGCCATTGTCCAGGTCTTCATCCAAATGCACGCTCGCAATCAAGCGCACACGCACGCACACATACACACGCGCACACACACACACACACACACACACACATGTAATATATATATATATATATATATATATATACATATATATATATATATACATATATATATATATATACATATATATATATATACATATATATATATATATACATATATATATATATATATATATATATATATATATATATATATATATATATATATATATATATATATAAACTTTCATACACAGAAATACTTGGACACATACTCAAAACCACAAACATCATCATTCACACACACACATACATAAAAAATAACAAGCATCCTCATTCACACACACACACTTAAAAAAAAAAACACGAACATCCTCATTCACACACACACACACACACACACACACACAAATATCCTTATTCACACACACACACACACAAAATTCTTATTCACACACACACAATGATCCGGTGAAGAAAAAAAAAATCTCATCTACAATCTCGGTATTCACAGATGCTTGTTTTCTTCTTGTTTATATTCCTTAGTAGGTGGACCACGGATCTGTAAGTTGGTCCCAGTTGAAATCCAGTGACCGTACCCTTTACCCCAATTTGAAAAATGAGGAGGGATATAGTGGAGGCAAAGAGAGGGGTAAGGTAGAGGAAAAGAGAAGGGTAAAAGTGAAGGGAAAGAGAGGGGTATGATGGAGGAAGAGAGAGGAGTAGAACTGAGGAAAAAAGAGGATTATAGGGGAGGAAAAGAGAGGATTATAGGGGACGAATAGAGAGGGATAAGGTAGAGGAAAATAGTGGGGTAGAGTGGAGGAACAGAGAGGTGGAAAAGAGAGGAAATGAATGAAAGACAATAGAGGGATAATGAGGAGGAGGTGGAAGGGACAGGTGAAAGGGTCAAGTGGAGATACCAGATTGAAAGGTTAGGAAGAAGAATTGGAGGGGAAGATAAGGAAGAAGGGATGGGTAGAGTGAAGGAAGAGAGATGTAATGTGGAGGAGGTGGAAAGGACAGGTGAGAAAGGGTCAAATGGAGATATCAGATAGAAAGGTTAGGGATTAGAGATTGAAAAGGAAGGGAGCGATGGATACAGTGAAGGAGATTATAGTGAGGAAATCCATGGTATTACAGTTCTATTGTTGTGTAGTTGTGTTGTGGTTGGCAGAGAGAGAGAGAGAATGTGTGTGTGTGTGTGTGTGTGTGTGTGTGTGTGTGTGTGTGTGTGTGTGTGTGTGTGTGTGTGTGTGTGTGTGTGTGTGTGTGTGTGTGTGTGTGTGTGTGTGTGTGTGTGTGTGTGTGTGTGTGTGTGTGTGTGTGTGTGTGTGTGTGTGTGTGTGTGTGTGTGTGTGTGTGTGTGTGTGTGTGTGTGTGTGTGTGTGTGTGTGTGTGTGTGTACATGCAGTTATGGTTGTGGTTGTCTTAATCAGTTATACAAAGCCCTGCTGTATGTGTATGTGTGTTTGTTAGACTCTATGTGTTACTGTATGTAAGTGTATATATGTGTATGTGTGTTTAAATCATTGTGTGTGTGTGTGTGTGTGTGTGTGTGTGTCGAAAGGATCCTGGGGTGCCTTCCAGTGTGCCTTCGTGTCAACCAGTACTAGTGTAGGTGTTTTTCTGTGTTTGTACCTATCCATTCTCACGACACCACTTCACCACAGTTTGCAGGTTGTATACGTGTGCATGCCCTGGGAGCATTTGACGTGCGAGTCCTGTATATATATAATGTACAGTCGGCGGCAAAAGTCCTGCTGTCGTCTCACTTACTCGCATTTTTTTTTTTTTAAGGGGAGGTTCTTTCGTTGGTAAATTGGAAGGCTCGTACAAATACTCCAACATATGACAAGAAACAACAGATCCCCTATTAGTAACATTGAGGTGATTTTTTTCGTGACATGGTTTAGAGGAATCAGCAACATGAGAATATCGAACCAACACATTCACATTACCAAATTACAATATCCGAGGGGACAAATAAATAAATAAATAAATAAATAAATAAATAAACTTCTCTGATTATTCACCTTGTTTAAATCTTCATACTGTACTTCATAACTTGGTAGATGGGGGGGGGGGGCGACAGGATCTTTTTGACCCCGATTGTACAGTTGGGGTCACAATCATGAAACAGACACACACACACACTTCAAACAGGCCCCTTATCGAGCATATACACAACGACTCATCCTGCCCTAATGCTCAATGAGGGGCCCCGTTTTATGTGTGTGTGTTTCCGTTTCATGTGTGTGTGTTTCCGTTTCATGTGTGTGTGTTTCCGTTTTTTGTGTGTGTGTTTCCGTTTTTTGTGTGTTTCCGTTTTTTGTGTGTGTGTCCGTTTTTTGTGTGTTTCCGTTTTGTGTGTGTGTTTCCGTTTTTTGTGTGTCTGTTTCCGTTTTTTGTGTGTCTGTTTCATGTGTCCGCTACTGTGTGTACGTGTGTGTGTGTCTGGTGTGTCCTAGGCTACTGTGGCAGGATAAAGTCGATTGGTCGCTCTGCCCCATAAAATCTCATGTTACACAGCGACCCCCACACTGACCCCCACAGCACACATACAAATCCAGGTCAAAGGGTACATACATACATACATACATACACCTTCATGATCGATTACACCTAATTTCTGGACACGACATCTGTCACTATATGCATTACGTTTATCTGTATGTCTGTATGTATGTATGTGCGCATGCTGTGTGTGTGTGTGTGTGTGTGTGTGTGTGTGTGTGTGTATGTATGTATGTATGCTATGCCGGTGTGTGGAGTGTAGTCTACTATTGGCCGCCAGAATTCATACACACTCTTATTTTCGAGGTTTGACAACATAATTATAGAATATGTAATTATGCAATTGCAATTTATTATTATTATTGTGTGTGTGTGTGTGTGTGTGTGTGTGTGTGTGTGTGTGTGTGTGTGTGTGTGTGTGTGTGTGTGTGTGTGTGTGTGTGTGTGTGTGCGCTTCAGTAAACCGTA
This sequence comes from Petrolisthes cinctipes, assembly GCA_033782935.1. Lineage (NCBI taxonomy): Eukaryota > Metazoa > Arthropoda > Malacostraca > Decapoda > Porcellanidae > Petrolisthes > Petrolisthes cinctipes. Next base: position 5,707 of record JAWQEG010008995.1, read on the forward strand.
TGTATGTATGATGGTACAATTATTTAAGAGTCCAAAGTTGTATGTAGCTGCATGTGAATGACCGCAAACGCCTACAATGAGACATACTGTATTTTGTATGGTCCCCAGTATAGCATCTTACATTTCTATTATCTTCCTTATCTTATACTCCCTTAAACAGATAATGAACGTAATGGTATGAAGTACTTGAACTGTTTATTCAGTCATCATGTGGGAGATAATAACTGGGTGACAAAATGTTCAAACTACCGCTTCAGTAGTAATGGTGAAATGTGTATGTGTGTAAGTGTGTATGTACTGTGTGTATGTACTGTATGTATGTACTTATATGTAATTGTGGAACGTGATCATGTGTTACGTGTGAGTTGAAATTATGTATGTATGTATGCAAGGCCTTGTATGTATGTATGTATGTATGTATGTATGACAGCAACTGAATATATGAGCGCAATTGTGTTCGGTGTATGCATGTTGGGCGTGTGGTACGTGCTTGTGTGTGTGTGTGTGTGTGAAGGAGCCATGGCTACCCTGAACTGTCGAGTCATTGCTCTCTCTCTCTCTCTCTCTCTCTCTCTCTCTCTGGAGGATGCAGCATGACGTTGCATATGTCAGGATACAGACGACCCTAATGGTACTAATAGGTGATCTGTTTCTTGGCATAGTTTGGAGGAATCAAAGACCTTCCAATTCACCAACAAGAGAATCTCCCCTTAATAGAAAAGAACTGTGAACTGCATAGAAGTAAGTGAATAAGAGTTCATCCACGTGAGAAACGAAAAAGTGTGTGGTAGGTGACGCTGACCTCAGAAGTGGGAGTAAAAGGTCGTTCAAAGCCAGGTCAATCAACTGTCCGAAGTTTTCAAAATCCTTATTTCGTAGGTTTAATTAATATAATCAACTAACAGTATATAATAATTATTTACTTTAAGGGGGAAGTTTTGTGTTGGTAAATCTGGAGCAACTGAATCCTCCAAACTATTCCAAGCAACTATTCCTGGCATACTTTGGAGGAATCAAGGCACTCCAATGTAACAAAAAAGAATTGCCCCCTTAAGGACCCCCGTGATGTAGTCAGAAAATTAAAAGTTTGCGAGCCCTTCAAACATTACCACGAAACACCACCTACATCCAAGGAGCTTATTATGTGTCATAGTCAGGAGGAATCAAAATCCACCAGGTCTCATACACGATCACCGGGGGCCCTTAAGGGGGGGTGCGAGAGTAGGGGACAGGCTTGGGGGGGGGGGGGGGTGCAGGAATAGGGGGACAGGCTTGGGGGGGGGGGTAGAAAGCCTGTCCCCCTACTCCCGCACCTCCCTAAACCTCCCCGAAGCCTGTCCCCCTATTCCCGCACCCCCTTAACCACCTACTGTACACAACCAGGAACTACGAGTAAAAAAGAGGCTCCTCCTGAAGATATTCCACGTTGATGCACTTGGTAATTTCTTCACTCTCATGACCTGCAGTGCCTCAAATTGGCGACCAGTGGAGGGAGTTAATAGTTTCTCGATAGAACATCTTAAGGGACCCTGTGATGTAGTCAGATTATTGGAGGTAAATGAGTCCTTCAAATATTGCCACGAAACACCACCTATATGGAAGGAGCTTGTTTCGTGGCATGATCAGGTGGAATCAGGAGCCTCCAAGTGTCATACACGAACACTGGGTCCTTAAAGAGGGAGCACAGTGTTGGTAAATCTGGAGCAACTGAATCCTCCAACTATTCCAAGCAATAGAATACCATTATTATTGCTAACTTGGGCCTGTTTCCTGGTATACTTTGGAGGAATCAAG
>JAWQEG010008995.1:12500-17268 GCA_033782935.1 Petrolisthes cinctipes
TACACTCTCACTTTCACTCACTCCCATATAAACTCACTCTCTCCCATTTTGCACACACTCACTTTCGCCCACTCCCATATAAACTCACTCTCTCCCATATTGCACACACTCACTTTCGCCCACTCCCATATAAACTCTCTCTCTCTCTCTCTCTCTCTCTCTCTCTCTCTCTCTCTCTCTCTCTCTCTCTCTCTCTCTCTCTCTCTCATCTCTCTCTCTCTCTCTCTCTCTCTCTCTCATACTGTATACTCGCACATTCAATCACTTCAGCTACTTCCAACACTGCTACAAAACAAATCCTATACTCGCATATTAAAGTCTTTTGTTTCCCGGCATAGTATATAGCCAAAGAAAAGTTGCTGTGCTTTTTTTAATTATGGCTTGATTCAATGTAATGACACATCGGGGAGGAAAAAAATATTACGTTTTGCACCCAGACAACAGGAACGGGAACGAAGACCAACAAAACTGTGGTGTATTTTTTCAAGCTGGTGACAATGTACCAAATTCCTACTTTCCATCAGGTGATATTAGACCTTAAATAGATGTTTTTAATATATCCTAAATTATCATATATAGACCTTAAATAGATGTTTTTAATATATCCTAAATTATCATAATTATATAGACCTTAAATAGATGTTTTTAATATATCCTAAATTATCATATATACTGTAAACTTTAAATAGATGTTTTTAATATATCCTAAATTATCATAATATATCCTAAATTATCATAAAATTATCTGAAATTAAACTACAATAAAAAATGGTTGTACGTTCTTACTGAAAGGCCCTGTGATCGTGTATGAGGCTTGGTTGCTTCTGATTCCTCCTGCCTATGTCAAAAACAAGCTCATTCAATATAGTTGGTGTTTCGTGGAAGTGTTTGGAGGACTCACTAACTTCCGATTGTCTTACTACATCCCAGGGTTCTTAATTAAATGATAATTCAATATTCTAAGGTTTTCAATGAGGTATAGCCAAGAGACACGATGGCAGGGTTGTGGGCGCAAAGTAATTATTTCGTGAATGTCCAGTTACGTGCAAAAGTTTCTATTCACAAAGGATTACAAAGGACATTCAAACAGCAATAGACCTACTAGTCTTTACGAAGCTGCCTGAGTTTGCTATTCTATCTAACCTTCAAGGGTAAGGAAAAGTATAGTACAGAAGAAGGCTCTTCATATGACTTAGGTATTAAATATTGTGACAGTTTCCCTTCAGTAGTGAGCTATACTGGCTTCCTATAACTTAGTTGGCAACAGTTTCTAATGAGTTACAAGCCGCTGCTCAATTTTCATAGCAAATACTTCACAAGAGTAAATAAATGCAAAGTTAATAATTATCAGTACGAGTCAACCAATGTGAAACGAAACATTTGATTGCAACTGTACACCAGCACTAAATACATAAAACTCGGGTTAGTATTCCTAGTCCAGTGTGGCTCAAATTAAATAACACACAACCACCGACAAGAGTAATTACATCCGACTTTCTGTTCCACTCTAGTCTTATTTCTGGTGTTATTACCGTATTATCCAGACAGACAATCCAAGTCACATATTAGGAACCATATTTTCTGCGGCTTTTATTCTCTAGTTGAGGTTATAATCTCTAAAAATGTGTCGCAAAAAAAGACAGGATATCCTCAGTAACTATATCGTGTACAGCCAACCCTCATAATTAAACACTACCGAATAAGGAAAGATTTGGCAGGCTCGACAACTATACGCTCTCAATCTTAGGCCTAATATTATGAATGTTGGGGCCAAGTGTAAATAATATACATCAGGCTTGGCAACAATGAATACTGACACAAAGAATCTTGGGAATTATAAGGTGATGGAAACTGACCTCATAGTGAAGGTCACAATGAGAGCAATGCAGAAACTGACTCAGAAGTTATGAAACAAAGTGATAATGAACTGCTGTACGGTGTATGAACTGTAGCCATAATGGACAAACTTTGACAATAAGTGTGGAGCTGGTTTAACACGACTTACACTACATAATTTATATATATATATATATATATATATATATATATATATATATATATATATATATATATATATATATATATATATATATATATATATATATATATTATTATATATATATATATTATTATATATATATATATGGGTATCTTATTGTTGGGAGCCACACTGAGTGATATTATCGATTTTCATGGTCTGAATGGAGCACATCCCTAACGCCTGGTAGTTTCTGCATTAGTATGGTAAGGAAAAATAAATGGCAAAATTACCCACTTATGGCTGTGTCTGGAATACTAAAGAAGGCCGCATCACTAGTCCACATCCCGAAGATGTCGATACACAGTCAGACAGGTTTAGGTAGGTATAGGAAGGTCGTAAGTTAGGGGTAATACAGAGGGCGGGAGGTCGTTCCATACTTGGGCAGTAGAGTCATACAGTAAAGCCTATACTACAATGTTGGAGGTGCCAAATGTATGCTCATACCACCAGCTACGAGTACCACATTTATGCTCACATCACCAGCTAGGAGTGCCAAGTTTATGCTCACATCACCAGCAGCTAGGAGTACCACATTTATGCTCACACCACTAGGTAGAAGGGTCATATTTATGCTCACATCACCAGCTAAGAGTGCCATATATATGCTCACATCACTAGCTAGGGACCGCAATGTAACAGCGAACTGCATACAGAATAAAACCCCAGACTGACCACCGGAAATGGACCCTGATAATGTATGAGGCGCCTGTTTGGTTGGTCAGGATGATGTGTGTTTATATTCAAGCCTTGCACATGTAGTTTGAACTTGTCATTGTCGTAAATAAAACTTGTATGTAGAAATTTTGTGTATTCTATTACTGCACATGTAGTTAGAACTTGTCATTGTTGTCGTAAGTAAAACTTGTATGTAGTTATTTTGTGTATTATATTACTTTCCTAATAAAACAGATGAAGAAGATGGACATGGACTAGTTTATAATATATGGTTCTCATGCGTCTGGCAGTAATGCAACTTTCCCTCATGACTACGGTACCTTATATTATACACGCCTTCAATCACATGAATCCTACACACAGTATTCTTGACCAGCAAACACAACTCGTTATTGGTGTATGGACTGGTGAAGCACAATGTAAAGAGAGTATTGACAAAAGAAATGCCACCTCGGAGTGTGTATGTTAGTAAAGAGGTTTAAGGGGGTGCAGGAATAAGGGGACAGGCTTGGGGGGTTTAGGGGGGTGCGGGAGTAAGGACAGGCTTAGGGGGTGCGGGAGTAGGGACACAGGCTGGGGGGGGGGGGGTTAGGGGGGTTAGGGGGGTGCGGGAATAGGGGACAGGCTTTCTACCCACCCCAAGCCTGTCCCCCTATTCTCACACACCCCAAGCCTGTCCCCTACTCCCGCACCCCCTTAATGACCTACATGTATATACGCTGCCATCCGCGAATGGTAAGCTACTTATATTTCCAAATTGATGCCACAAAACAGTTTCTCAGCTAAAGGAGGCAGATTATATACGAATTTGCTTCAGTCCACAAATTGCCGACACATATCCTATCCCAAAATTATTACACATTCCTTTTTAAATTCTCCCTCTAATACAAGCACCCTGCAAACTACGATAATTTACACCGTCGCTCATAAATATAAATAAATAAATGAATAAATAAATAAATAAATAAGTAAATAATAATAATAATAATAATAATAATAATAATAATAATAATAATAATAATAATAATAATAATAATAATAATAATAATAAATAAATAAATAAATAAAAGGTATATATAATGTAATCAGTATCAGTGGTGACTCCCTTACCTGGTCAGGAAGGCCGAGGTGTCTGGCCAGGCGTGTCAGTGTTGCCAGAGCAAAGTCCACATCAGCAGAGTTGTCCAGGTCAGGGGAGGGGGCGCCACCGCCAGCAGGGGCGGGGGGCGACTCGCAGAAGAGGTGGTAGAGGGCGGCAGTCACCAACCCACAGTAGGCAAACCTCCCAGGGTCACTCAGGGCCTCACTCAGCGGTTGTGTTGGTACCCCTGAAACATACGAGATTGGTGAGGTGAGGTGAGAGGTGCTGTAAGATGAAATAAGATGAGATGTGATGTGAGATTAGATGAGATATGAGGTGAGGGGAGAGGAGATGAGATGTGAGGTTAGTTGAAATGTGAAATGAGTTGAGGTGGTGTGAGATGAGGTGGGGTGAGATGAGGTGGTGTGAAATGAGGTGAGATAGAGTTACTAATCGGATGAAGTTAAAATAATGGGTGTTGTTGTTGTAGTAGTTCCCCAGACTGTGTGTCCCAGCAGACCCGAGTCTGGTTGCCGCACGGATGTTCGGACCCCCATGAGGGAGCCAAGGAGATAGTGAGAACTGTTTCTTCGAAGGCAACAGAACCCATCTATAGTAGCCTCCCATATTGTTTCACTGAATCGGGCGATCTCGTCAGCTACCCAGAAGGAATGAGAAATAGTAAGAGAGACAGACAGTGTTAACAGGCCAGGGTGTGGTAGAGGACGCCAAATTCCTAATTTTTGGATAAAACCAGCCCTTACCAGTGGGAAAAGGTGTTAGAGAGGTGGGACAGCAAGTACGAAGGAAAGAGAAGGATCGGAGGGATAGTTGAAGAACTGAAAAGGATTGGCTGGGGCCGAAGGGACGCCAAAATCCTTAATGTACTGCCCACATCACCGCAGGCAATAATTCCCTTACGGGATAATAAAAATAATTATAATGGTAGCCTATACTCACGGTCGAGATTA
>JAWQEG010008996.1:0-22516 GCA_033782935.1 Petrolisthes cinctipes
CTGTGTGGTGTTTTTGTGTTGTGGTGAGGTATAGTGTCCTAGTTAGTGTCGTGTGTGGTGAAGGTGTAGTGTCTTAGTTAGTGTCCTGTGTGGTGAGTTTGTGTTGTGGTGAGGGTGTAGTGTCCTGGTTAGTGTCCTGTGTGGTGAGGGTGTAGTGTCCTGTGTGGTGAGTTTGTGTTGTGGTGAGGGTGAAGTGTCCTGGTTAGTGTCCTGTGTGGTGAGGGTGTAGTGTCCTGTGTGGGTGAGTTTGTGTTGTGGTGAGGGTGAAGTGTCCTAGTTAGTGTCCTGTGTGGTGAGGGTGTAGTGTCCTGTGTGGTGAGTTTGTGTTGTGGTGAGGGTGTAGTGTCCTAGTTAGTGTTGTGTGTGATGAGGGTGTTGTGTCATGTGTGGTTAGTTTGTGTTGTAGTGAGGTATAGTGTCCTGGTTAGTGTCCTGTGTGGTGAGGGTGTAGTGTCCTGGTTGGTGAGGGAGAGGGACGAGGCGGGTTAAAGCGGAACTGAGGGCAAACCCGACCCTCCCTTCGACACCCTGCCTGCCTACCACACTCCCACCTTCCCTGCCTGCTGCCATCCCTCCTTCCCTGCCTGCCATCCTCCTATCTTTCCTGCCTACCACACTCCCACCTTCCTGCCTGCTGCTATCCCTCCTTCCCTGCCTGCCATCCCTCCTATCTTCCCTGCTACCACACTCCCACCTTCCTGCCTGCCACCTATACCGAATGACCCTATACTTTTCCTTCTGCCTCATCCCTGTACTCCAACATGCCCTTCCTCCGACCTCAATAACCTTCCTATCAACTACCTGTCCAATGACCTATACCTATAAAACTTTTCTTATACCAAATGACTTCCTTAAAATAAAATAGCCTATGGATTGTTTGTTGTAGCGACTTAATAATTTGTGACACGCCAGGGAATCGAGTGAATGGAAATCTTACGTCCTTGGTTATCCAGTTTTGTTTCTCGTTCTGGCTTTTCTGTCTATCGTCACGGTGTTGTCTGACTCTCTTATATTGAGTTAAAAGGACGGAAGAAATCTAAGTTTAACTAGAAGAGGAAGAAGATAAGTTGTTTTTGCGATACCTTCTTGAATGAAATGTAAAGGTCAAATTCAATTGATTTATAATTAATGATGTGGACCCATTGATTGGTCTGGCTTGGACACACACACACACACACACACAAACACACACACACACACACACACACACACACACACACACACACACACACACACACACACAAACACACACACACACAAACAAACACACACACACACACACACACACACACACACACACACACACACACACACACACACACACACACACACACACAAACACACACACACACACACACACACACACACACACACACAAACACACACACACACACACACACACACACACACACACACACACACACACAGATCCATTCGCAGTCACTCCACTTGATGTCTGTGATTGTGTGTCGTAAATTTCACCTCCCAACGACTAGGAATACGATGGTCCTGACTCCTCACCTTGCTCGTCCACTGATAACCTCGACCAGGATCATCCCAGCTAATTAATTGCTATTGATGCAGTCCGCCAGTACAGCTTTAGAGAGAGAGAGAGAGAGAGAGAGAGAGAGAGAGAGAGAGAGAGAGAGAGAGAGAGAGAGAGAGAGAGAGAGAGAGAGAGAGAGAGGAGAGAGAGAGAGAGAGTGTGTGTGTGTGTGTGTGTGTGTGTGTGTGTGTGAGTGTGTATTGAATGGGCTTGTGTGTTTGCATTATTTTGTATGTGAATGAAATATGTATGTTTTTGTATTCTGTGTATGAATAGAATGAGTATATATATTTATGATTCTGTATGCGTGTGTGTATTTGAGTGTGTATGTATGTATGAATGTTGTGGAGCTTAATGGAGTTGTGTGACTGAGAGTAGAGTGGGGTGGAGAGAGAGGAAAGTGAAGGGTCGAGGAAAGCGAGTGAGAGGCGGTGACAGGAGGGAAGGAGGGAGAGGAGAGAAGGGGAGTTAGGTGAGGACAGAGAGGTATGGGGAGAAGGAGGGGAAAGGAGGACTGGTGATAAGGGAACAAGAGGAAATGGGAGAAAGGGTTATGGGAGCAGGGGAGAGAGATGGGGACACTATGCTAGGAGGGAAGGGGGGCTTAATAAAGGGTAATATAAGAAGGTTAGGAAGACGAAAGGAGGGAGTTGGAGGAAGGAAGGTAGTGGTGTAGAAGGATGGTTGGTGAGTGGACAGAAGGGTGATAATAGAGAGGATGAGAACAGTAACGTAATAGGAGGGAGGGAGAGGGGCGACAGAGTAGTGGTTGGGGAGGTGTAAGAGAAATGAGGGGATAGGAATAAAGGAAGGTGGGACAGAGGAGTGGTTGGGGAGGGGAAGGAGAAATGAGGGGGATAGGAAGGGGAGACATAGCAGTGGTTGGGGAGGGGAAGGAGAAATGAGGGGATAGGAATGAGGGAAGGGGGGGCCAGAGTAGTGGTTGGAGAGGGAAGGAGAAATGAGGGGGATAGGAATGAGGGAAGGGGGGACAGAGGAGTGGTTGGTGAGGGGAAAGAGAAATGAGGGGGATAGGAATGAGGGAAGGGGTGGACAGAGTAGTGGTTGGTGAGGGGAAAGAGAAATGAGGGGGATAGGAATGAGGGAAGGGGGGGGGACAGAGGAGTGATTACACGGAATTCGAACCCAACTCAGGATTCTCTAACACCAAAATCATTCACACTGACTGAGACAATCGAACACCATATAAATTAGATACCCTACACCCTAAAGAGGTCATGTGTTGTGTGTTGAATTGAGTGCTACAGATTCCTCCAAACACGGCCACAAAACAGACCCTCTCTTCGTTATACTGGGAGACTAATGTGTTTCCTGGCATCTAGTGGGAAATCAGTGGCCCTTCAATTTATACCAATGTCAGATTACCCACTCAAGTGTTTAGAACCAGGGAGTTTAATAACGATCTCACACTACCTTTATTATCCTCCTCTTCTCTCCTCTCCCCTCCTACTCTCACTCTCCTCTCCTCACTCTCCTCCCCTCCTCACTCTCCTCTCCTCTCCTTATTCTTACTCCCCTCCCTCCTTTCCCTGTTTACCTCTACACATCTCTCTCTCTACCCTCTTCATTTTCCCTATCTCCTTTTCTACTCATTCTCTGGGTTGAAATGTGAAGAGACAAAAATACAGACAGAAGTTGAAGTGTGAGAAGAGATAAATATAAAGTTGAATTGAGAGGAGAGAAATTGAAGGAGAAAGTTGAGGTGTGAGGAGAGGAAATAAAGAGAGAGGAATTGCAGTGTGAGGAGAGAGAAATAGAAAATTGAATTGAGAGGAGAGAAAGTGAAGGAGAAAGTTGAGGTGTGAGGAGAGGAAAATAAAGAGAGAGGAATTGCAGTGTGAGGAGAGAGAATTAAAAAGCTGAATTGAGAGGAGAGAAATTGAAGGAGAAAGTTGAGGTGTGAGGAGAGGAAAATAAAGAGAGAGGAATTGAAGTGTGAGGCCAGAACATTAAAGGGATGCGTGTTGTGAGGGAAAGTGGTATGGGCAGGAAAGGTAGGTCAAGGGTAAGGCTTCAAATTTAGAAGAGGTAGGTGATGAGGGTCTCTGGTGGGGGGGACGGGGGGTGAGGTTAGGGGGAGGGGTAGGGGCTGGTTGAGGTTGGGGGGAGGGGTAGGGGAGGAGGAGAGGGACGAGAATGCCAGTGAGGAGGAGGAGGAGGAGGAGGAGGTGAGGGAGAGAATTATGCAAGGGAGGGAAAGGGGGAGAAATGGGGGAGTGGGGGAAGAGAAGGGAATAAGTATGGGAAAGGAGAAAGAAATGGGAAGTGAGACCGAGAGGAGGAGAAGAGAGATGGAGAAAGAGAGTGAGGATGGAAAAAGTTGAAAGAGGGGAATGAGTTAGAGAGAGTAGTAGATATTATAAGGTTGAGAAATGGAGAGAGAGAGATAAGAAAGGGAGAAAAGGGGAGAATGAAAGGGGAAAGATTTAGCTAAGGGTTGAGGTTAGGAAGGGGAAGAGGGATGTGTACAAGGTGTTGGGGTCGAACGTAGAAGATGGTGAGGACGAAGGAGGAGTGCAAGAGGAGAGGAGGAGTAGTGGCTGAGAGAGCTGAGGTAATGTTATGAGGGAGGGAGGGAAATGAAAGTGAGGGACGAGATAATGAAGGAGAGAGGTAGGTAGGTAGGTAGGTAGGTAGGTAGGTAGGTAGGTAGGTAGGTAGTGTGTATGTGATGCGGAGGGTAAGAGGAGAGAGAGGAGGAATGAAGGTAAAAGAGTGAACAGGAGAAAGAAGGGAATGAAAGGGAGTGAGTGAACGAGAAAGGGGTGGAGCATGAGGGGAGATGGAAAGAACTGAAAGGATAAGGCAGATGGAGAAGGAGGAGACTTAGAAGAGAGGAGTGAAGAATAAAAGAAGACGATGGGAATAAGAAAAGAGAGGTGTAGAAAGAGATTGAGTGAGGGGTAAGTGAAAGGACAAAGAAAGGAAAATTGAGAGGGAGTAAGAAAAAGAATGGGTGGAGAGGATACGAAGAGAGAAAGAGAAGGGAGGGAGGAGGGAGGGAGAGGGAGGGGGGGACTGGAGGGAACAGAGTAGAGGTTACGAGGGAAGAAAGAGGTAGTTTGGGGAATATGAGAAGAGGAGGCACTGTAGAGGTGGAGAGAGGGTGGTTAAGTGGAGGAAGATTGAAAGTGAAGTGGAAGAGAGACCGTGGATGAATATGAGTGGAGGAAAACTGACGATAAAACTGATTGCAGAAGGTAGAATAGAATTGATTGTGAAAGGAAAGTAAAGAGAAGTGAGGAGAGTTATGGAGAAAAAAGAAAGTCAGGAAGGTAAAGACAAGAGAAAAGAAATGGAGGAAAGTGAGAGGAAAGGAAACAGGATAGGCGAGAGAAAAGAAAAAAATTCAAGGGGAAAGAGGAGAGAGAGAGGAGGGAGGGGGAGGGAGGAAGAGAGGTACAGTGCATTCTGGGAAATATTGAAGAGAGAGCGACAGGGGCAGAGGAGGGGGGAGTTCATGGGGTGGGTGGGTGGGGGGGGAGGAGTCACTGAGGGGGTATAGAGAGGGGGCAGGTTATGGGGAGGGAGGGGGGGGGTAGTAGGAAAGGAACTGGGGATATCCTGTTAGTGGGATATATTCGTATTGGGAATCCTGTCTGTTGTAGGGGGGGGGGAGGTATTAGGGGGGGTGAACGTTCCTGTTGTAGGGGTGGGGGTATTAGGGGGGGTGAGTGTTCCTGTTGTAGGGGGTGGGGGGTATTAGGGGGGTGAGCGTTCCTGTTGTTGGTGTGGAATGGTTCTTGAATTTGGGCTGATCATGAGGGGTCTTAATTAAGGGGGTGCGGAGTAGGGACAGGCCTGGGGGGGGGCTGTTGGGGGTTACGGGAATAGGGGTACAGGCTTGAGGTGGGTAGAAAGCCTATCCCCTATTCCGCACCCCCCTAACCCCCCGCAAGCCTGTCTCCCTACTCCCGCACCCCCCAAAAACCCCCGAACCCCCCTAACCCCCCCCCCCAAGCCTGTCCCCCTATTCCCGCACCCCCTTAAGGTGGAAGGAAGTACAGTGTTGGCAAAGCTGGAGCAAATGATTCTCCAAACTATTCCAAGCAAACAAAACACCATTATTTTTGTTCTTCTGGTCCTGTTTCCTGGCATACTTTGAGGAATCAAGGCACTCCATGTAACAAAAGTGAATTACCTCCTTAAGTAAGTTTTTTTTTATAAGTATGAGCACTGGGAAGTTGAAATTATTGTTGTGGGTTGGGGTCCCATTGATGACGGACTTTTGGAGGTCCTTTTGGTGAGTGGTTTTAAATTTTTGAGGGATCCGGGTATGGAGAGGATTATATTAAAGGGGGGATATTTTGTGTTGTTGGTAAATCTGGAGTAAATGATTCCTCCAAACAAACTATTCCAAAGCAAACAGAACACCATTATTTTTGTTCATCTGGTCCTGTTTCCTAGCATACTTTGGAGGAATCAAGGCACTCCAATATATGTACCAAAAAAGAATTACCACCTTAATTAATGGGAGATCTTGATTTTGAGAGTCCAGGATTGATTGATTGATTGATTGATATTAGGTGCCGCAACAGCAAGGTCATATGGCGCCAGAGAATTTGTGGTGAGGAATCGTGGTGGAATTAGTTAGTTAGTTAGTTAGTTTTAGCATAGAACGAGTTAGAATTGGAGGGGTAAAGTTACGATTGGATACGTTAAGTTAAATAAGGTCAGCGGGACTCGTTAGGTTAGGATAAGTTAGAATAGAATTGATAAAGTTAGATTGATTTAGGATATGTTTGGACAGGATAAGATAAATTAAGACAGGTTAGGACAATTAGGGTAGTACTATTAATGGTGTTATGGATTGTTTAATGGTGTTATGGACTGTTTAATGGTGTTAGGGACTGTATAATGGTGTTAGGGACTATTTAATGGTGTTATGGACTGTTTAATGGTGTTTTGGACTGTTTAATGGTGGTAGGGACTGTATAGTGGTGTTATGGACTGTTTAATAGTGTTATGGACTGTTTAATGGTGTTAGGGACTGTTTAATGGTGTTATGGAGTGTATAGTGGTGCTAGGGAGTGTTTAGTGGTGTTAGGGAGTGTATAGTGGTGTTATGGACTGTTTAATGGTGTTAGGGGACTGTTTAATGGTGTTAGGGGCTGTTTAATGGTGTTATGGATTGTTTAATGGTGTTATGGACTGTTTAATGGTGTTAGGGACTGTTTAATGGTGTTATGGACTGTTTAATGGTGTTAGGGAGTGTATAATGGTGTTAGGGACTGTTTAATGGTGTTAGGGAGTGTATAATGGTGTTATGGACTGTTTAATGGTGTTAGGGAGTGTATAGTGGTGTTATGGACTGTTTAATGGTGTTATGGACTGTTTAATGGTGTTATGGACTGTTTAATGGTGTTAGGGGACTGTATAATGGTGTTATGGACTGTTTAATGGTGTTAGGAACTGTATAATGGTGTTAGGGGACTGTTTAATGGTTTTATGGACTGTTTAATGGTGTTAGGGAGTGAAGGACTGTTTAATGGTGTTAGGGAGTGTTTAATGGTGTTAGGGAGTGTATAGTGGTGTTAGGGACTGTTTAATGGTGTTAGGGACTGTTTAATGGTGTTATGGATTGTTTATTGGTGTTAGGGAACTGTTTAATGGTGTTATGGATTGTTTAATGGTGTTAGGGACTGTTTAATGGTGTTAGGGGACTGTTTAATGGTGTTAGGGGGTGTATAGTGGTGTTAGGGACTGTTTAATGGTGTTAGGGGACTGTTTAATGGTGTTAGGGAGTGTATAATGGTGTTAGGGAGTGTATAATGGTGTTAGGGACTGTATAATGGTGTTAGGGACTGTATAATGGTGTTAGGGACTATGTAATGGTGTTAGGGACTGTTTAATGGTGTTAGGGACTCTATAATGGTGTTAGGGACTGTTTAATGGTGTTATGGACTGTTTAATGGTGTTATGGACTGTTTGATGGTGTTAGGGACTCTATAATGGTGTTAGGGACTGTTTAATGGTGTTAGGGACTGTATAATGGTGTTAGGGACTGTATAATGGTGTTAGGGACTGTTTAATGGTGTTAGGGACTCTATAATGGTGTTAGGGACTGTTTAATGGTGTTAGGGACTGTTTAATGGTGTTAGGGAATGTATAGTGGTGTTAGGGAGTGTTTAATGGTGTTAGGGACTGTTTAATGGTGTTAGGGGACTGTTTAATGGTGTTAGGGACTGTTAATATCACTCACTGTGTATTTACGGTACCCTTTTCTCGTATCCGTTGTCCCCCCTCCCTGTTCTCCCCCCTGCCCCCCTCTGGTCTCCCCTCCCCCCCCCGGTTCTCTCCCCATGACTCTTCCCTCTGCCCCTGTCGTGTTCTCTCCTCCCAACCCCCCTGTACCCCGTCCCCACTCCCCTTCCCCTCCCTCTTCCCTTTTCCTCTGCTCTCAACTCTCTCCCATCTCTCTCCCCTCTCTCTCTCTCTCTCTCTCTCTCTCTCTCTCTCTCTCTCTCTGGTTCCTGTACCTTCACATTCTTTCTTCCCTCTCCTCTCTTTCCCATCTCTCTCTTTCTCACTCACTCTCTCTCTCGTTCCCCTACCAACCTTAGCATTCTCTCCTTTACTATTTCTATCCTCCCTCTCTCTCTCTCTCTCTTCCCTTACCCATCCCTCCTCCCCATTCTGCCTCTACCCCTCCCTATCCTCATCCCTCCCCCCCATTTTCTCTCTGCCTCTACCCCTTCCCATACCCCATCCCTCCTCCCCATTCTCTCTTTACCCCTCCCCATCCCTCCCCCCTATTCTCTCTCTGCCCATCCCCATCCTCCCCCCCCCATTCTCTCTCTGCCTCTACCCCTTCCCATACCCCATCCCTCCTCCCCATTCTGCCTCTACCCACTCCCCATCCCTCCCCCCTATTCTCTCTCTGCCTCTGCCCCTTCCCCATCCCTCCCTCCCTATTCTCTCTCTACCCCCTCCCCCCCCACCATCGCTGTGCCAGGAACTTACTCTTTAACTCCAGGCTTAAAGGAGTAGAGGCGCCACTATGCCACATTGGTAAAGTAGGTGGTGATGGTGGTGTTATGAATGGTGGTAGGTGGTGGTGAAGTAGTATATAGGTGGTGGAGGTGGTGCTATGAATTGTATGTGGTAATGAATGGTAGGTGGTGTTGTGATGGTGGTGTTATGAATGGTAGGTGGTGGTGGTGATGGTGTTGGTGTTATGAATGGTGGTAGGGGGTGGTGATGGTGTTGGTGTTATGAATGGTGGTAGGTGGTGGTGATGGTGGTGTTATGAATGGTGGTAGGTGGTGTTATGAATGGTAGTAGGTGGTGATGGTGGTGTTATGAATGGTGGTAGTAGGTGGTGATGGTGGTGTTATGAATGGTGGTAGGTGTTGTGATGGTGGTGGTGTTATGAATGGTAGGTGGTGGTGATGGTGGTGTTATGAATGGTGTGTGGTGGTGGTGATGGTGGTGTTATGAATGGTAGGTGGTGTGGTGATGGTGGTGGTGTTATGAATGGTAGGTGGTGGTGATGGTGGTGTTATGAATGGTGGGTGGTGGTGGTGATGGTGGTGTTATGAATGGTGGTAGGTGGTGGTGATGGTGGTGTTATGAATGGTGGGTGGTGGTGGTGATGGTGGTGTTATGAATGGTAGGTGGTGTGGTGATGGTGGTGGTGTTATGAATGGTAGGTGGTGGTGATGGTGGTGTTATGAATGGTGGTAGGTGGTGGTGATGGTGGTGTTATGAATGGTAGTAGGTGGTGATGGTGGTGTTATGAATGGTAGTAGGTGGTGATGGTGGTGTTATGAATGGTAGTAGGTGGTGATGGTGGTGTTTTGAATGGTAGTAGGTGGTGATGGTGGTGTTTTGAATGGTAGTAGGTGGTGATGGTGGTGTTTTGAATGGTAGTAGGTGGTGATGGTGGTGTTTTGAATGGTAGTAGGTGGTGATGGTGGTGTTTTGAATGGTAGTAGGTGGTGATGGTGGTGTTATGAATGGTAGTAGGTGGTGATGGTTGTGTTATGAATGGTAGTAGGTGGTGATGGTGGTGTTATGAATGGTGGTAGGTGTGGTGATGGTGGTGTTATGAATGGTGGTAGGTGGTGGTGATGGTGGTGTTATGAATGGTGGTAGGTGTGGTGATGGTGGTGTTATGAATGGTGGTAGGTGGTGGTGATGGTGGTGTTATGAATGGTGGTATGTGGTGATGGTGATGTTATGAATGGTAGTAGGTGGTGATGGTGGTGTTATGAATGGTGGTAGGTTGTGGTGATGGTGGTGTTATGAATGGTAGTAGATGGTGATGAAGATGAAGTAGGTGGTAATGGTGGTGAAATGAATGGTAGGTGGTGGTGATGGTGGTGTTATGAATGGTAGTAGGTGGTGATGGTGGTGTTATGAATGGTAGTAGGTGGTGGTGATGGTGGTATTATGAATGGTAGGTGGTAGTGAAGTAGGTGGTGATGGTGGTGATATGAATGGTAGGTGGTTGTGAAGTAGAAGTCAGAAGTGGGCAAAAATTATATACAGCTGTGATTTCTGGTGTGACTTTTGGTATCAGCGTGGACTGTCAGGTTTGAGTTATGGTCAAACGCGTTATCACAACTACTCTTTTCTAAATATTCGCGATACTGAAGTTTTATAATGGCTTATGATAGGGTACTGGACCAGTGATTACGGGTAAATTGGAAAAGCTCAGCCATATAGTGTAGCAATGACTTTCAAAGGGAAAAATCTGCCTGTGCAATCACCGAGGCTATTGGAAATAACATACATCCCGAATTATTGTGATGTGTGATTACGATGTGTGATGTGTGATGTGTGATTACGAGGATGCAGACAACAAAAAATTAAGTGTGGATAAAACAAGTAAAAGATAGAAGTTTAAGATGCCACTGAATTATACATTGTCATACCAACATAGATAGGTAAAAACAAAACATGACTACATATCCCACATTATATAACCTATTAAATTAGATGATACCAAATGACGTTATACCATTAAGGGGATAATTCACTTTTGTTACATTGGAGTGCCTTGATTCCTCCAAAGTATATATGCCAGGAAACAGAATCAGAAGAGCAAAAATAATGGTGTTTTCTGTTGCTTGGAATAGTTTAGAGGATTCAGTTGCTCCAGATTTACCAACCCAAGACATTCCAACAACTGCTAATAAATCACACTAAACTTTTTGTGACCTTCTTTCTGTGGTCCAGAATGTTTCACTCATATTGTGCACTGATAATTTTGTGACTCTTGTGTCCCATCCATTTTGACGCCACGCCCATCGTTTTCTTGTGATGCCGCCATGTTGACGTTATTTAAACTTTTGAAGAGAGTGAGAGTGAAGAAAGAGAAATAGTGTGGTTGCCTGGTAGTGGTGGTTTTGGTGGTGGTGGTGATGGTGGTGGTGGTGGGTGAGGAGCGCTGACACCAATTTAGCCTCGGACTGGACCTGCTGACGTGGTGGACGAGGGGGGCGCTGAGGGAAGGGGAAGTGAGAGAGGAGGGAATGAGTGCAAGGAAAAGGACGAGGAGGAGGAGTAGGAGGAAAGGGAGATAGAATGGAAGGAAGAAGGAATCACTCTGATACCTGTACACACACACAACAATAGACCCATTATACTATGTCCATGTAATTGATAACTAATGTTTTTTTCTTTCTTTCCAGGTAAGTGTGGAAGCGTCAATCCCTTGTACCCTCCAGTCACGGTGATGTACACTTGTTTTGTTTACATTGCCATGCAGAGTCAAGGCTAAAAAGTCACAACGCTTACCTCATGATAAACTCAAAGATACATTGAAGATGTGAATACACAAACATATTTTACAAGGGTACTTATATTGTTGTTACAAATGGAGACAACTTCCTCCATCAGGGGGGAGGTACTGATGGTATAGCGGTTAGCACACTCGCCTGGCACACGAGAGATCCCGGGTTCAATTCCTGGGTCAGTGGAATTGTTGGACAATTTTCCCAGAACAGTCCCAGTTCACCTAGCAGTAAATAGGTACCTGGCTGTAAGAGCAAGGATAGCATGCTACCTTGTAGGCTGGGGGAAGATGTGTTGATGGCTGGGGAAAAATGTGTTGATGTAAACTACCCAGCACACACTGGTGAGGGAAGATGTGTTGCTGGGTGAGGGATGTGTTGCGTAGTAACCCCTCTTGCCCCTCGCTCACTTTAACGTTAATGTTCTCTCTCTCTCTCTCTCTCTCTCTCTCTCTCTCTCTCTCTACCTAGTTTGAGAGAGAGAGAGAGAGAGAGAGAGAGAGAGAGAGAGAGAGAGAGAGAGAGAGAGAGAGAACATTAACGTTAAAGTGAGCGAGAGGCAAGAGGGGTTACTACGCAACACATCCCTCACCCATCAAACACTGGTGAGGGATGTGTTGATGTAAACTACCCAGCACACATCTCAACTACCCAACAACACACTGGTGAGGGCTGGTTCTATCCAGAAATGAGGAATATGGCATCCTCTACCACACCCTGGCCTGTTCTGTCTGTCTCTCTTACTATATCTCTATCCTTCTGGGTAGCAGACGAGATCGCCTGATTGGGTGGCACAACAAGGAAGACTACAGACGGTGGGAATGTTGGCCCAGGGATACATGCCCGTGAGCCAGCAGTCCCCTCGTCTGCTGCCTTCGAAGAAACAGATCTCACTATCACCCTGACTCCCATTTGGGGGTCCGAGCATCTGCGCGGCTTCGGTCAACCAGACTCGGGACTGCTCGGCCAGACAGTCTGGGGAACTACAACAACAACAACAACAACAACTTCCTCCATCAGCTTTTGGGAAGAGAGAGGGAGGACCCACAAATTGAAGGCTAATCCACAACAATCCCACAAGCTTGATTTGGGCTTCTGAGTGACAGCTGTTTGATGGATAGAGGGATGGAAGGAGGGGAAGTGGTGGTGGAAGGAGGTACAGAAGGAGAAAGGGGTTGGGGAACTGAGGAAAGCAGGGATAGAAAAAGGGAGAAGGAACGGATAGAGCATGAAGGAAAATAAAATGAGGACAA
The DNA here is from genome assembly GCA_033782935.1 of Petrolisthes cinctipes. Classification (NCBI taxonomy): domain Eukaryota; kingdom Metazoa; phylum Arthropoda; class Malacostraca; order Decapoda; family Porcellanidae; genus Petrolisthes; species Petrolisthes cinctipes. The sequence goes on from JAWQEG010008996.1 coordinate 12,561, forward strand.
CTAGGAGTGGAGTGAGGAGGATGTAAGGATTGAGCGTTTGGGCTGAAGGAAGAAGAGTGGGAAGGAGTGATAGGGAGATGGGGGTGATGAGGAAAGGGAAGAAAACAGAAAGAGAATGAGAAGATAAATGTGGGAATTGTTGGGTTAGAGAAGGAGGAGAAGGTAGTAATGTTGATGATGCTTAAAAGGAAGTTGGTAAAGTAGGGGAAGGAGAAGAGAAAAAACAGACAGGTTAGGACAATAGGGAGAGAAGGAAGTTGGTGGTGGTGGTGGTGGTGGTAGTGGTGGGGATGAAGTGATCAGCCAGAAACCTCCACCAATCCCCGTGTGGAGACAGTACAAGCCACACGAATAATGGATCTCTCACAGGGATGCTTAGGGTGTGTGTATGTGTGTTAGAGAGAGAGAGAGAGAGAGAGAGAGAGAGAGAGAGAGAGAGAGAGAGAGAAGAAAAAGAAACCTGGTGTGAGTGTTGTTTGGTAAGTGTGGTGGTGGGAGTGAAAGTGGAGGCGAGACAAAGTTTACAAGAACAGTGCCGGAGTTGTGGTGATGTGATGGTGGTGATGGTGTTGTTGGGTGGGGCTTTACACTTACTATTTCTTTTACATTTCTTTATTATCTATACTCCTGTGTGTGTGTCTTTCATCCTGGCAAAAGTGCACTGGGTCCCTTCTAAAGCTACTACACATTTTGCATACATTCCGGTGTTGATATATATGTTGCAGATCAGTACCTAGTTGTAAAAGTTTATGGTATAATAAATTTGTCTTGGTTTGAATGACAATTACGAAAAAAACACTAGAAATAAAATGAGAGAACTGGTACATTTTGGACAGCTAAAAAAAAAAAAAAAAAGAACCAATATAGTCTGGTTATCTTTATGTCTCTATATGTCTTTTCTATGCTAATCTGACTCTTTATATTATATTTTCTCTTTAAGCAGAGTGAGATGAGGGACAATAGAAGTGAAAGTGTGTGTGTGTGATGTTGTCTGTACTATACTGAGGAAGGTACTGTGGACACTTTACAAACCTATGGTGTACTAAATATACGTAATGGTGTAACAGTAGTGGGGAACGGCGTTGTAAATATATGTAATGGTGTTACAATAGTACGTAATGGTGCTGTAAATATACCTAATGGTGCAGTAATTGTCCCCCATACCCTCCCAAGGCCTTCATCCATAAAAAGAAAACCAGGGTATTTGTTGTGCTTTACCGTCCCTCCTTCCCTCCCTCCTTCCCTCCCTCTGAGAAGTGTCTTAGTGTGATTTCAAAATACAGTGTCGGCCTCAGCAATTCGTATACACCACCACTTTGACAGCAATGGTTCGTAACAACTAGAAAATTTAGTCCATTAATTACCAAACATCAAACTTTTCCAGTATAATGTTGTTATTTTTTGGCTCATACTTGAATCAGTCAACAGAATTATTATCCCTTCAGTTTGTGCAGAATACAGACAGACACCTTTTAACCAATGCTCTGTGTACGAATATTTAAGGTCAACTGTACAATGAAAGACAAAGTTCGTGTTCAGATATTTTGTGGAAACATGTGGAAAATAATGAACCATTTTGACCTCGTGTGTGTTTGGGTGTGTGTGGTTTGTTTAGGCTTCTGTGTGGTTCAGAGATTGTAGGATGTTATAGTGTAGGATTTTTCGTGTAAAATTCTGGTGTGGGAGGATAGTTTAGGTAGGATTCAGGTGTGTCAGGGGAGAGTGTAGGATGCCATGGTGTAGGATTCTTCGTGTAAGATTCTGTGTGGTGTTGGGAGAATAGTTTAGGATTCAGGTGTGTCAGGGGAGAGTGTAGGATGCCGTGGTGTAGGATTCTGGTGTGGGAGAATAGTTTAGGATTCAGGTGTGTCAGGGGAGAGTGTAGGATTCTGTGTGTAAGATTCTGTGTGTGATGTTGGGAGGATAGTTTAGGATTCAAGTGTGTCAGAAGAGAGTGTAGGATGCCGTGGTATAGGATTCTGGTGTGGGAGGATAGTTTAGGATTCAGGTGTGTCAGGGGAGAGTGTAGGATGCCGTGGTGTAGGATTCTGGTGTGGGAGGATAGTTTAGGATTCAGGTGTGTCAGGAGAGAGTGTAGGATTCTGGGTGTAAGATTCTGTGTGTGATATTGGGAGGATAGTTTAGGATTCAGGTGTGTCAGGGGAGAGTGTAGGATGCCATGGTGTAGGATTCTTTGTGTAAGATTGTGTGTGGTGTTGGTGGGAGGATAGACAAACAGACAGAGAGGCAGGCAGGTCAAGCCACGTTGAGGAAGGCAGAACACGTCCTCTCTTCACTTAGCTGAGTTTAGTGACAAAAGTCCTTCCTTACCTAGCCACTCCCCCACCCTCCTCTCTCTCTCTCTCTCTCTCTCTCTCTCTCTCTCTCTCTCTCTCTCTCTCTCTCTCTCTCAAACTAGGTAGAGAGAGAGAGAGAGAGAGAGAGAGAGAGAGAGAGAGAGAGAGAGAGAGAGAGAGTGAGTGAGTGAGAGTGAGAACATTAACGTTAAAGTGAGCGAGAGGCAAGAGGGGTTACTATGCAAACTTCCTGACGAATAGAAATAAACCCAAAATGATTAATTCGCCATACCAGTTCAGTTTGTAGGTACAGTCACAATCAAAAGTCCTCGACACAAGACAACACGTATGCGAAGTTCAGAACACCACAAGCTCATGGCAAATTTACTACCGGTACGTATAGTCGGCAAAAAAGTATTGGATTAACCCTTACATTGAAATTAATAACTATAATAATTCATAGGGGAGTTGCAATACTATTTTTGCCGACTGTACAGCACACACACACACACACACACACACACACACACACACACACACACACACACACACACACACACACACACACACACACCATACAAGTGAAAAATAAAAAAAAGGCTGCAGCACTACACTTCACTTAAGCAACAACAACAACAACAACAACAAAACACAACTGAAAACAACAACAACACCACTTGTTGATAAAAGCAACAAAGACTTTATTTGGTTAACCGTATTGCTTAAATGAATACGAAAAGGAAAGTGTAGAATTGTTTGTTGTGTTGAAGTGGCCACCCCCTCCACGTCACATCCATCAGGCACTCAGAAAAAAATATTATTCCTTATTTATTCAAGTATAAGGTACGGTTGCCATCAGAAAAAAAAATATTATTCCTTATTTATTCAAGTATAAGGTACGGTTGCCATCAGAAGTTTTTGTCTTATAATCAGTTTTTCAATAACTCGTACGTAACTTTATCAACTATGCATAAATAGGAAGACCAAATGTGTATCCATGGAATTATATACACACATTTCTTGGTCTTGCTTATGAGATTATTATTATTATTATTATTTTTTTTTTTTTTTTTTTTTTTTTTAACCCTTTGGACTTCAGTCATTGTATGGTTAATTAGGAAATGCAGAACTTGTTATTAGTAGTTTTCACATTTTAGGGGGTAGGGTAGGGAAGGAAGAAGGGAGGGGGAGGAGAGGGAGAGGTAGGGAAGGGAAAGGAATGGGGGAGGGAGGGAGGGAGGAAAGAAGGGAGGAAGAGAGTAAAGGGAGAGGGAGGGAGGGAGGGAGGGAGAGTGGGAGAGGGAGTGAGAACTACCATACTGCTTCCTTCAAACTATGATACAAAACATAGTCCCATACTCGTATTCTGAGGTAGTCACTTTGTTTTCTGTCACAGTCTGAAGGAGTCAAAAGCCATCCAATTCTTCCACATTATATTGCTCCTCTCAAAGGCAAAGCAACCCACGTCCAAAGTCGAAACACACAAACATAATTTTCTCTAAACCGTGTCCATAACAACAATGAATGCTGATAATTAAAACTGCCTTTGTATTCTAATGTTCCCCCTCTCTTAGAAATACATTATGCCAGGCTAATTACTCCATCCTGTGAATATGCCCAGCCAGCCTGAACCTTGTTATGCAAATGTGTGTCGATTGGTTGGTGAGTGATGGAGTTTGGTCATCTGGTGAGGTCATTTGTAGTGGAATGGAAGTGCTCATTGGGTTCTGTGTTTGATCAGGTGTATGTGCCTGAGTGTGTGTTTATGTGTGTGTGTGTTTATGTGTGTGTGTGTGTGTGTGTGTGTGTGTGTGAGTGTGTTTGTGTTTGTGTGTGTGTGTGTGTGTGTGTGTATGTGTGTGTGTGTGTATTTGTGTGTGTGTGTGTGTGTGTGTGTGTGTGTCTGTATGTGTGTGTGATGGAGGTTATGTTTTTGGTTCGGTTTGTTTGTATTTTTGTTTGTTTGTTCAAGAGCAGGATTAAGCAGACGGTCATGTTTAGAATATTAGTGGTGGAGGGGCTAGCGGAGATGGTAAAGTTGGTATTGCTAGTGGTGGTGGTGGTGGAGGTGATGGTAGCCTATAGATGTAATGTATGTTGGAGGAGGTGATATAAATGGTGGTGTTAGTAATAGTTGTAATGGTGGAGAAAGTGTTGATGTAAAACTGGTGAAAGTGTTGAGGAAGGGAAGCGAAGTGGAAGGCTTGAGGAGATAAGGGAATTCAATAAAAGGGGAGGAAGGTGTAAAGGGATGTTGTAGTGGTGAAGGAAAAAGGAAAAATGAAGACGAAGAAGAAAAAGAAAGGGAGAAAGATGAAAAGACCTAAAAGGAGAATGAAAATGGAAGGAAAAACGAATCACTCTTCTTGTAGACCTTAAGGGGGTAAATCTGGAGCATATGATTCCTCCAAACTATTCCAGGCAACAAGATACCATTATTTTTCTTCATCTGGGTTTGTTTCCTGGCATACTTTGGAGGAATCAAGGCGCTCCAATCTTTCAAAAGGATACTACTATCCCTTTAACTACCTGAGAGGAGAGAAAAGTAAAGGGGAGAGGAGAAAAGGGAGGGAAAGTAAAGGTTAGATAGAAGACTAAAGGTGAAGTGGGAACGAGGGATAAGAGCATTGGTAAGAAAGTAAGAGGAGGAGAGAAAGGTTTGGAAATAAAGGTAAAGTGGAAACAAAAGGATAGATGAATTGAGGGAAAGGTAGAGCAAGGGATGAGAACTGAAGGGAGAAGAAGAAAATAGAGGATAGGAGGAATAGAAGATACTAGTAAAGAAAGGAAAGGAAGGGATGGGAACAGAAGGGAGAAGGAGAGGATAGAGGATAGAAGGAATAGAAGATACTGGTAAAGAAAGGAAAGGAAGGGATGAGAACTGGGGGGAGAAGGAGAGAATAGAGGATAGTAGGAATAGAAGATAGAGAAGTAGAGAAAGGAAAGGAAGGGGTGAGAACAGAGGAGATAAGGAGAGAATAGAGGATAGGAGGAATAGAAGATAGAGAAGTAGAGAAAGGAAAGGAAGGGGTGAGAACAGAGGAGATAAGGAGAGAATAGAGGATAGAAGGAATAGAAGATAACAGTAGAGAAAGTAAGAGGTAACACAAGAGGTTGAGAGAGAACGAGATTGAGACCAAGAGAGAGAAGGCAAGAGCAGAGGATGAGGAAGTATAAGAGAGGAGTAGAGGACGAGAAGGGAAGTGAGAGTAGAACAGAGAAAAGGGAGAAGTGAAGTGATGAAAGTCAAGTAGAGGGAAGGAGTGGACGTGTGTGAGGAAAGGAGGAGAGAACACAGAGGAAGAGGAGGAGAGGAAAGAACAAGGAGGAAGGGAAGAGAGATGAGAGACGTAAAGAGAAATTGGAGACACAGAAAATGAAAAGATAGATGTACAGATAGATTGGTAGATAGATAGATAAATAAAAATATATAGAGGGATATAGATCTATTTATAATGAGAATGATTATGACAGAGAGAGAGAGAGAGAGAGAGAGAGAGAGAGAGAGAGAGAGAGAGAGAGTACATTTACATTTCTTTGTTATAATGACTTTTCTGAGTATGTGCTTAACTCAATAAAATTACAAGGAGTAGACCAAAATCCCTTCATCCCATCTCTTCCCTCCATACTTTCTTCCCTCCCTCTCTCCCTCCTCACTCTCCCTTCCTCTCTCCTCACCCTTAGAATCTTTATCCTATCTCTTCCTTCCATATTTTCTTCCTCCCTCCTTCCCTTCCTTCCTTCCTCTCTCCTCACCTTCCCTTCCTTCCTCTCTCCTCACCTTCCCTCCCTCCCTCTCTCCCTCCCTTCCTTCCTCTCTCATCACCTTCCCTTCCTTCCTCTCACCTCACCTTCCCTTCCTTCCTCTCTCCTCACCTTCCCTTCCTTCCTCTCTCCTCACCTTCCTCCCTCCCTCTCTCCCTCCCTCCCTCCCTCTCACCTCACCTTCCCCCCCTCCCTCTCTCCCTCCCTCCCTCCCTCTCACCTCACCTTCCCCCCCTCCCTCTCTCCTCACCTTCCCTTCCTTCCTCTCTCCTCACCTTCCCTTCCTTCCTCTCTCCTCACCTTCCCTCCCTCCCTCTCACCTCACCTTCCCTCCCTCCCTCTCACCTCACCTTCCCTTCCTTCCTCTCTCCTCACCTTCCCTTCCTTCCTTCATCTCTCCTCACCTTCCCTCCCTCCTTCTCTCCTCACACTTTATCCCAATTATTTCTTGCCTCCTCTCTCTAACTTCACTCTTTCAGTCACTCTTCTCTCCTCCCTCCTACTTACCTAAACATTCCTCTCTCTTCCCCTATACCTTTCCCCTTTCATCCTATACTCCTCCCCCCCCCCCTTTCCCTCTTACAGCTCCAGCCCAATATCTTATTCCCTCTCTCCTTTAAGTTCGTTTCATCTCTCTCTCTCTCTCTCTCTCTCTCTCTCTCTCTCTCTCTCTCTCTCTCTCTCTTCTTTATGTTCTAGGCACTGCTCACTCCAATTTAGTTTACATTGTTAATATTACATGGTGTATAAAATGAAGAGTATAAAGTAGAGTGTGTGTTCTCAATCCACTGTATAATAATAATAATAATAATAATAATAATAATAATAATAATAATAATAATAATATGTTCCAGCGTACCTTACTGTATATAATGCAATGTGTAAATATTATTATTATGTATTGTGTAGTGCGGTATCCTAAAAGTCCAACAGAGAGCATATACCGTAGATAAAGGGTGGGGAAAGGAAGGTAGGTAAGGGTTAGGGAGTGTGTTGTAAGTTTGGGGTGGCTGGGTAAGGACTACAGAGAGAGGTAAGGACTGGCTGGGTAAGGGCTACATGGAGAGGTAAGGGCTGGCTGGGTAAGGGCTACAGCGCGAGGTAATGGCTGGCTGGGTAAGGGCTGGCTGGGTAAGGGCTGACTATCTAAGGGCTACAGGGTGAAGTAAGGGCTGACTGGCTAAGGGCTACAGGGTGAAGTAAGGGCTGACTGGCTAAGGGCTACAGGGTGAAGTAAGGGCTGACTATCTAAGGGCTACAGGGTGAAGTAAGGGCTGACTGGGTAAGGGCTACAGGGTGAAGTAAGGGCTGACTGGGTAAGGGCTACAGGGTGAAGTAAGGGCTGACTGGGTAAGGGCTACAGGGTGAAGTAAGGGCTGGCTTGGGCCGAGGCTGGAGTCAAAATTTATGCCTGGTGAAGTCGTTCCCCGGCGCCCTGGGTCTGCCAGGGGGGACGGTCTGTACCCCCTGCCTACCTCACCCCCTGCCTACCTCACTACCTACCTACCTCACCCCCTGCCTACCTCACTACCTACCTCACTCCCTGCCTACCTCACTACCTGCCTACCTCACCCCCTGCCTACCTCCCTGCCTACCTCCCTGCCTACCTCCCTGCCTACCTCCCTGCCTCACTCCCTGCCTACCTCCCTACCTGCCTACCTCCCTACCCCACTCCCTGCCTACCTCACTCCCTACCTGCCTACCTCCCTACCTCACTCCCTGCCTACCTCACTCCCTACCTCCCTACCTCACTCCCTACCTCACTCCCTGCCTACCTCACTACCTCACTCCCTGCCTACCTCCCTACCTCACTCCCTGCCTACCTCACTCCCTGCCTACCTCACTCCCTGCCTACCTCCCTGCCTACCTCACTCCCTGCCTACCTCCCTACTTGCCTACATCCCTACCTCACTCCCTGCCTACCTCCCTGCCTACCTCACTCACTTTCTACCTCACCCCCTGCCTACCTCCCTGCCTACCTCACTACCTCACTCCCTGCCTCATTCTCCTCCCCTGCCTTATTCTCCTCTCCTGCCTCTCTCTTTCTCTCTCCTCTCCTGCCTCTCTCCTCTCCTGCCTCTCTCTCTCTCTCCTCTCCTGCCTCTCTCTCTCTCTCCTCTCCTGCCTCTCTCTCTCCTCTCCTGCCTCTCTCTCTCTCTCCTCTCCTGCCTCTCTCTCTGCTCTCCTTCCTCCCTGGTTCACCCTCTTCCCTTCCCCACTCTCTTCCCTTCCTTATTCCCCTAACTCCCTCCCTCCCTCCCTCACTCTCCTACCTTCCTCACTCCCATCCCTTCCTCACTCTGTTCTCCTCCTTCCTATATCCTAAACCTGCCTCCCTATCCCCCACCTCAATCCCTTCCTCTCCTATCCTTCCAGCCTAACTAACCCTCCTCCTTCTCTTCCTATCTATACCTTTCCTCTCCATCCCTTCCTTTATTTATTCCCATCTCCTGCCTTTTTGCTTCTCTCCAATTTTCTCCTCTTCTGCCTCACTCTTTCCTTTGCTTCCCTCCTCAGCCTCACTTCCTCCACTGCCTTTCCCTCCCTCCCTTTGCCTTCCCCCCCTCCCTCCCTCCCTCCCCACTCTTTTACATAATCACCACACCTTTATATTTTCGCTATTGCTTCCATTATTGTTTTATTATGCCTTTCTTTTCTCGTCGACCTACGCTCTTCTCTTTATTATTATTATTATATTTTCCTATTTTTCATTATTTAAGCAAAATTTTTATGTTTATCTTTTGCTCATTTGTGGGTACACAGATTATTTTAAGTATTATTTTGTATGAATATTTTTTCTCATTCTGTTTTCTACATTTCCTGTTATTCTTTTCCTTATTTCGTTTTCTCACACACCTTTATTTAGTACTTGATGAGTTGCCTGATTATCTACTTTTCATGGGACTCAAATTATGCATTCCGATTTTGCAAGAGTCTTTATAGTTAACGTTTAAAACAGACGGAATATAATAAAGCTAGATACATATACATAATTATATAATCCAGAACCAAAGACTTCCATGTCCCCTTCAGCCCTTCTTCTCCTTCTCTCCCTTTCCCTTTGCCTTTTACTCACTCTTCTTACCCTTTCATCATCTCCCCTTTGATTCCTCCGCTTCTCCTGTCCCTTTTTCGTGTTATCCTTGTTTTCTCCCTCTTTCTGTCTGCCTGTTGTTTTCTCGTGTCCCTTGTTTCCCACTTTCCTATCAATTTTCTTCTGCCCCTTTTCCTCTTCCCTTTTCTCTTACCCATTACTGGACATCAATTGTGTTTTACATTTTTCCTCTGTGTGTGTGTGTGTGTGTGTAGAGCCTGGGATTACACCATGGATAAAATAACATCAAACTACCATGGGCCTCAATCCTGGTAAATCCCAACCCATGGCCTTGCTGGATGCTGACCCGACCTGACCCCCTCCTCTCTCCCCCCCCCCCCCGCTACGCCTGAGGGTAGGGGGGGCCTCCATAAAACAGCTGAGAATCGCGGAGCAACACACCCCTCCTTCCCTTCCCTTCCCTCCCTCCCTCCCTCCCCATTAATTGCAACACATTCCTCTTGCTGGGTAGGTTGGGGCAGTATGAAACTCTCTCTTTTGCAACTTACCAAGCGCCTTTATAGAGCCCTCTGGTGGTAAGCTGGAGGACTACTGATTTCCTTCAAACTATGCAACATAAGAAATCTCTCATTCCAATCTGTTTCCTGGCATAGTTTAATTGCAAGATTCAGTATCCCTCCAATTCCTCCCCTTAACATTGTTCGATGACGTTTTCTCTAGATAACACCAGTTAATATTTCTAGTCAAAGAGAAGCAGCACTCTCGACTCACTCACCCTCACATCTCTCTTCATATTCTCTTCCTCACTCACTTCACACGCTGTATACTCAATGACTTAC
>JAWQEG010008997.1:0-23015 GCA_033782935.1 Petrolisthes cinctipes
AATAAGAGGTGCGGCTGAGGGAGGGGGACAAAGGAGAGCAAATAAGTAATGGGGGACTTGGGAGGTAAAGGGGATATGGGCAAGAGACAAAGGGGGAGAGGGGAAAGCAAAGAGGAAAAAGAGAGCACGAGGGAAAGGAAAAAATAAGGGGAAGAAGGTAAAAACAAGAGGGTAAGAGAGAAGAAGGTAGTCTTGGCAAGGGGGGAGGGAAAGGGGGAAGTGAAAGGTATAGTAACAGGTGAGAAGTTTATGGTAATGAAACAGGATTAATTAAAGGGGCAATGTACCGTTGGTGAAATGGAGGCTACCAATTCCTAAAGGTGCTAATTCTTTTTTTGTACATTGGAGTGTCTTGATTCCTCCAAAGTATGCCAGGAAACAGGACCATAAGTGCAAAAATAATGGTGTTCTTTTGCTTGGAATAGTTTGGAGGATTCAGTTGCTTCAGAATTACCAACACAAAACTTCCCCCTTAAACTGTGCCAAGAAGTAGGCTCGACTGTGCCTCAATACATGCTTCTGTTTTATTTTATATAGTGTGGAGGAATGACTAGCCTCTATTTTAATCAACAGTATCTTACTCTTTAAGCTTACACTTTAGACAGACAGAATGTAGGGAGGAATGTGAAGGGAGATAAGGGAAGATAAAGGTAAGGAGAACTATAAAGGGAGATACAGAGAGAGTGAAGGAAAGTGAAAGAGTAGTGAATGGAGATGCTTATATATGGATGAAAAACAATGGGAAGTGTTGGAATAATATGAAACAGAGTGAGGGAAAAATGGAGAAGGGAGTGGAGGAAATTAAAGAGAGAGAGAGAGAGAGAGAGATGGATACATGAGAGACAGCACACAATTGGGAAGTTTGTCATGGGAAGAGAGTATCCAGTAAAAGCGGTGAGAGAACGTGGGAATCAGAGCATTAAAGTGTACAGTGTGTGTATAGGCTGTTGAAGACCCTAGAGTCGGATCGGGACATACCTACATGAGCTTGGGGCATCAATGAATCTACACTCCAATTTATACATTTATTATAGTTTTATTTATTTATTTATTTATTTATTTATTTATCTATTTATTTATTTTATTTATTTATTTATTTATGTTTTACTTGGTGAAAATGTAGTGTACCGTAACTCATCTCATGTTTTGGTATTTTCTGTAACTTTAATGCAATCTGTGACAAATTACACCCAAACATTTCTCACAGCTCAGTATTTATCTGCATTTTATAAACACTGAACTGTAAGCGTATTATGTATCTAAGGTCGTATTATTTAGAAGGGATTCATTCAGTCAGTGTATTTTTGCTAGATAAAATAAACGCTAGGTAAATTTACAGAGAGGAAGGGGAGGAGTTGGGGCATGAAACGTCAACCACAAAAGAGTTAGTTAGATACTGTACACTGACCACCGAACACTGTACAGTTGGACACAGGAATTGGTGGTACAGCCCAGGTGAAAGATACTTGTCCCATTTGAGTAACTAGTGTCTATTATCAGGTAATTGCTTTTTATTACCATCCTCAATACTGACTGCTGCCCCTGGTGTCTCCTATTTGGCACTAAGGAACTTGATATTGGGAGAAATTGACCATCTTTCACTTGGGCTGTACCACGAATTCCTGTGTCCAACTATACATTAACCATTGAACTTTGGAATGTCTCGGCCTAATAGTAAAGTCTTTGCTGCGTTATATAATCCTCCAAAGTGAATACAAGAGGGAAGGAGGATGAACCTTTAAATCCCCAATTCGTCATCTTCATCTGACCACAAGCGACAGGCGACATTAATCACTGCTCACTTTTTTTCTCATTACGAGGCAAGATCGATAATTAAATCCACCAAACCTCAATTTTTATCCTTTCGTCTCAACATAAACATTTTACGTGCTTAACTTTGCTTGCTTTAGTTTTCTTCATTACAGATCTGATCCCACTATATATATATGATTTTGTATAGATCATAACCATAATATTGATCTGTCACGTAAGGAAGTCATGGGCCACTTAAACATGCATATTATTATTATTATTACTATTATTATTACTATTAGTATTACTATTATTATTACTATTGTCATTACTATTACTATTACTATTGTCATTATTATTATTATTATTTTTTTTTTTTTTTTTTTTTTTTTTTTTTTTGTTAGGCCAACTTTAAATTTTTCGCAATATTTACTTTGCTATTTTTTAGAAGGAATCGAAGACTTACTGTAGGTTCCTTTGATATAAGATGTGTGATAAAGAACAGGTGAGAAGAAAAGGGATGTTAGGGGAGAAAAGATAAGGTAGAAAGTAAAGAGTGAAGGGAAATAAAAGAAGAGGAGAAAGACTGAGAAACATAAGAGAGGGAAGAAAGAGACAGTAAGAGGGGAAGTAAAGTAAGGGAAGAAAGAGGAGGAAGATAGAAGAGGATAATTATGGTGGGAGGGAAGGAAGAAAAGTGGATAAAGGGGAGGAAAGGAGGGAGGAAAGGAGGGAAGAAAAGAGGATAAAGGGGAGGAAAGGAGGGAAGAAAAGAGGATAAAGGGGAGGGAAGAAAGGAGGATAAAAGTTGGGGAGGGAGTGAAGAAAAGAGGTAAATAAAAGGGAAGGGAGGAAGAATAACAGAGAGGGAGGGGAGGGCAGAAAAGAGGAAGAAGGAAGGAAATTAAAGAGGATAAAAGAGCGGGAAGAAGGAAAACACGAGGATAAAAGAGCGGGAAGAAGGAAAACACGAGGATAAAAGGGAAGGAGGGAGGCCAGAAAAGAAGAGGACGTGTAGAAGATTGCAGTAGGCAGACCGTCGACTTGGCCATCAGGGAGTATCACAGAGAACGGAGAAATTTGGCAGAAAAAAGTGGATTCGGGGAGTAGTTGAACCCCGTCCCATCCTTTCCCTCCCCTCCCAACCTGTCCCCCTCCCAGCCTGCCCCCCTCCTCTCTCTTCCTTCCCTCCCAGTTTGCCCCCCACCCTCCCGTCCCTCCCAACCTGTCCCCCTCCTCTCCCTTCCTTCCCTCCCAGTTTGCCCCCCACCCTCCCGTCCCTCCCAACCTATTCCCCCCCTCTCCCTTCCCTCTCAACCTGTCCCCCTCCCCTCTCCTTTCCCTCCCAGCCTGCCCCCCTCCCTTCCCTCTCAATTTGATCTCTCCCTGCTTATCCCTCTTCCTTCCTCCCCACTCCCATCCCTTCCCTCCCAGCCTGTCCCCCCCCACTCTCTCAATTTGACCCCTCCCATCTCTCCCTGCCTATCCCTCTTCCCTTCCTCCCTGCGTATCCCCTCTCCCTTCCCTCCCAGCCTGTCCCCTCTCCCTCCCTTCTCTCCCTGCCTATCCCTCTTCCTTCCTCCCCCCTCCTATCCCTTCTCTCCCAGCCTGCCCCCCTACCCTCCCTTCCCTCCCAGCCTCTCGCCCCTCCCTCCCTTCTCTCCCTGCCCATCCCTCTTCCCTTCCTCCCTGCGTATCCCATTCCCTTCCCTCCCAGCCTCTCCCCCCCTCCTTCTATTCCTACCGATCAAAATCCCTCCCTACCTCCCTGCCTATCCCCCTCACTTCCCTCCCAGCTTGCCCCCCCCCACCCTCCCTTCCCTCTGAGTTTGTCCTTCCCCTTCCATTTTTACCAATCACTCCTCCTCCCTGCCTATCCCTCCCCCTGTCAGTCCTCCTCCTTAGATTTCTACCTTTTGGCTCCCTCCCTTCTTCCCAGGCTGTCCTCCTTCCTGTCCCTCCCTTCCTACCTCTCTACCTCCTTCACTCCTCCCTGTCTACCCTTCTCCCTAGACCCCCTCCCACTCCTTCAGACCCCCACTGCCTACCTTCCTCCCACCTCCACCTCAACCTGCTCTATGGCCCCCCCCCCCCTCCCTCCCTAACTACCTTCCCGTTTTCCCGCCACCTGGCTAATACGCACACACATACATGTACACATATACTTGCGTACATGATCGCACGTGCAAATGCAAAGGAATAAACACGTTACTGACTTCACATACATAGACACTCTGCTCTTACATATCACACACACACACACACACACACACACACACACACACACACACACACACACACACACCGCCATATACAAACAGGCGTGGTGTATTTCTATCTCATGTGCAGTTGTGTATACAGATGTGTGTTTGGTACTGTGTGTTTCTGATATGAAATTCTTTTGTGTATCTGGTGTGTGAGTGTGTGTTATATATATTTTTTAAGTGTGTGTGTGTGTGTGTGTGTGTGTGTGTGTGTGTGTGTGTGTGTGTGTATGTTATATATATTTTAAGTGTGTGTGTGTGTGTGTGTGTGTGTGTGTGTGTGTGTGTGTGTGTGTGTGTGTGTGTGTGATCAAGAGCATGTCAGCCAAACATATCAATATAATACTGGACCAGACAAATTACTGCAGCATACCACTAATCCCTCATCCATGCCAGCCTTCATGCCCTCCCTCTCTCTGTCTAATACAGTTCCCCCTTCACCCACGAGTCACTCCCAGGCAACTTCCCTATTACTGAGCCAAATACGGACACCAGAGATTAATTTACTACACGTCAAACTAACCCACTACACAACTCACCCACCACCTGGCCTCTTGTTGTCTTCTGTGCCCCGCCCTGCCCTGCCCTGCCCTGCCACGCCCTGCCCTTACCTGCCCTGCCCCGCCCTTGTCTCTCCAGTATAATTACGAAGACCTATATTTCACTGGGAATGCGTCTCGGCTATATTTTCCTTGTATTTCCTTTCAGGTTTTGTTCTGACGCAGCTGATCATTGCAACGTAACCTATTATGATTTCAATTAGCCTACTTTTATCTAACCTGCCGTACTGTACCTAACTTAGCTCATGAAAAGCCTAACCTGATTTACACTAACCTAATTTATCCCAATATAACCTAACCTAAGCTAACAGAACCAAAAGTCCTCAAACCTTACCTAAGCTAACTAACCTCAGCTAACTTGACCTCTCCTAATCTACTGTATCCAATTCTAACCTAATCTAATTTACCCTGGCCTCATCTGACCTAACCAAATCTAAACCAACATAACGTAATTGGACCTACCCTATCCTACCCTACCATAATGTAAACTTCAACCACTTGATATGAAAATTCCCTGTACCGTGAGAGACTTGGGACCTACCATGTTCTAACCTAAATAATATAAACCTCCACTGGATACCAAAAAATCCCTGTACCGTAAGAGACTTGGAACTTACCTTATTTGAACCTAAATAATATAAACCTTCACTAGATAAAAACATTCCCTGTACCATAAGAGACTTGTTGGTACCTACTCTCTCCTAACCTACCTACCTAATGTAAACCTCCACTTCAAATGTAACTTCCCTGTACCGTGAGAGACTTTGGAATAGATAATGGTGCCCCTCCAGACCCCGACCAAGTAAGTAGCAGCTATGACCATATACAGTATGAAGGAAGAGACGGGGTGGGGTGTTGGGGTGTGTGGGGTGGGGTGGGGTGTGGGGTGATGGGGAGGGTGGGTTCTTGACTGCTTTAGGAGAAGGGGTGACTGGTGTGGTGGAGGGGGGAGGGGGTGAATGGTGTGGTGGTGGTGGGGGAGGGGGTGACTGGTGTGGTGGTGGTGGGGGAGGGGGTGACTGGTGTGGTGGTGGGGGAGGGGGTGAATGGTGTGGTGGTGGTGGGGGAGGGGGTGACTGGTGTGGTGGAGGGGGGAGGGGGTGACTGGTGTGGTGGGAAGGGGGAGACTGGTATGAAGGGAAGGGGGAACCTGGTGTGGGGGAGGGGGTACCTGGAGTGGGGGAAGAGGTAGCCTACTTAGAGTGAGAGAGGGTTACCCAGGTGGGGGTAGTGTTTACTTGGTGTGTGTGTGGGGGGGGGGGGTTGCCTTGTGTGTGGGTGAGTGGGTACTTAGTGTGACGGGGTGTGGGTACTGAATGTGGGGAAAATAAATACCTGGTGTGGGGGGGAGTGGGAGCCTGGTGTGAAGAACGGGGTCACTGGTATGTTGGAGTGGGGGCCTGGTGTGGGGACGGGGGGGGCCTTGTGTGAGGATTGGAGTAGGGAATACCTGCTTTGGAAGGAGGGGGGGGGATATATCTCTTCACTATGGGAGTTAATGCAGCTGTAAAAGTTTGTCTCATTTCTCTTCCTGTTCTTCGCGTGATGGTACCGATTCATCCAAAACCTCCAAACCAGGACAACAAACACAGAACCTCAGTACACGTGGCTTGTATTTTGCTTCACAGGCTCACAGGCTGGAGGAATCAGTGACCTCCAGTTGGCAGGCTCTATCACAGGCTCCTTGGGGCAGTTCATGTATTTTGTATATGATTTCAAAGGCTACTTATTCCTCCAAATTAGGTCAGGAAATAGACCAGCCCAGTATATATGAGTAAGGGGGTTGTTTCGTTGCATCGATTGGAGGATTCAGTAGCCCCTTTATTTTCTCGACCTCCTTTAAATATCGCGAGGCTGACCGATAATGGCCACGGCGGACCCGTTATCAAAGCACGTAGGGTTGACTTGCCTTTGGTCAGAGTCAGTGTTGCATTTCCGCCTTTGTGTTCATTCACGACTCTCGCTGGATCCTGGGAACCATTCAGCTTTCACAGCCTCACATCCTCCACACTCTACTATCAATTTTTTTCATGCAGGTTACGGGTTTGGGACTTGCATTTGATTAAGAACAGCTACTTACTGTTCTTGTCAGAGGGAATAATTCCTGTGACATCTAAAGCTATATCATTATTTCATCTAGTACAATATGCTAGTATATAATATATCACAGAAATTTTAATGATTATAGGAGTTTGATACTGTCAGGAAAATTGTGGTTACTTATTCTTTTAACCAGTGCCACAGTACAGACCGCCACTATCAATATTATTTAGTTCTTGACTCATAGTTTAAAGGCATCGGTACAGAGTTCATTACACATTAACATCCAACTTGGACTTATTTTGATATTAAGAAAATAAATATAATTTCCTAATACAAACATACAGTGTATGATAAAACAAACGTGTTTACGTTAGTTCATAAATATCATTCTACCTTTTTAAAGTATATTATTCTAACTGAACCAAATGCTAAAGTATTACACTGGTCACAGGCAACCCCCTCAGCCGTCTTCATTTATTAGGACAGATAAAAGACAAACCCGTGACTCAAACACCAAATGAAAGATATTCATTTATATCCACATTTGAACATAATATCTAAGCACTTCAACAACAACAACAACATGCTAAGCTTAACAATCATAGTAGGTTCATGAAAAAGTGAAATGTGTTTTGTTAAGAACTTGAGAAGATACTCTTGGATAGAGTTATAAAAGTTGGTAAATGTACCGTAATATTTCTATGATGTACAGTCACGAGCACTAATAAGTATTCAGGTGTGCTTCGAATACCTAGAGACGGTAAACAAATGCACAATAAGAACTCCATTGGAATTAGTTCGTTCGTGAATTGGACTGTTCAAAGCTTCAACCAAAGCTGTATACTTATTAGTGCTCGTGACTGTACGTCTTGTGTAAACGCATGGAGCTTGTCTGATACTCAAATATAGGAGACAAAAAGAAGTGTTACTATAGTAAACAAGGTCTAGAAGAAAAATTATAATATAAGCAGTTCCTGGAGTCTCGCAACACCATGGTAGTACCTCCCTGTGTGAGGTTGTCTACCTTTACGTACCGCTTTATAATAGTAATATCAACCTGGACAAACTCATTGGTACTCAGGATGAAGTAAATTCAAAGTAAAACATTCTCATTCATCAGTGAGCATCAGCCACTGTACGGAAATTAATAGCAATGTACAGAAGGATGCATGGTGTGCAAAGACGTAAATCCACTAGAAGTGTAAATACACTATTTACCAACAGATGTAGCATATAAATATACCGATACCTGTAGTATATTAAACACTAATATAAGCAGATGTGACGGTAGTTCTAAATGTAAAATTACATGATGTCAAGTGAACAGATATGGATGAAATATTATTTAGAAACAACATTACATAGTTGTGGTGACGTATGTATGTACTGTACATGTAGCTGTTGTATTCATAATTTTTACATAAACTTTGAACTGAAACGTAGACATTCATGGCAATACATTCAGAAAAACCATAATCCGCCAGCACAGATCTAAATTGAACAGCGGCGTGCAACAAGTGGGCGGGGAAGCAACATGGAGACGCGACGCAACAAGTGGGCGTGCACAGTGGCTGGGTGGGGAGGGGGAGGCAGGGAGGGTGTGCCGCGCGCCGCCCGTGAAGGGAGGTAGCGGCGGCAGCGGTGGCGGCAGCAGCACTCCACGTGGCGGGAGGTGGGCGCGTGTTGTGATCGTGGGAAGTGCTGCCCCCACACGGCCAAACCACCAACTAGTCGTAAAATTCCTTCTCTGATATCAAACACACTGCGATTACCTAACGCTGCCATTTAACTTAACTACAGGCCATAGTTATTTCCATAATTCAACGTCACATTCAAAATAACAACTTACAGTACATTTTTAAGGGGATTATTATGCGTACTTCATAACTTGAATCGACCTCCGTAAAAAAGTACATTATTTTGATGTTTGTGCGTAAAATCCGAGGGTCTCCAACGAACGGGGTAAGAACTTAGAAGAGAGGAGAGCAGCAGTGAGTAAATGGGTACAGAAGGACTGGTGACTATAGTGTTGTAACCTGTATCGAGGGTTCTGTAACCACACACCATACTTTATTGTAGTTATATTCCTTTCAGTTCATTTATCGAAGTGAAAATAATGACTCATACACGTTGTAAATCTTAGCCTATTATACTGTTTATACATAGCCTACATATATACAGTACATACAACTCCAGAATCCACTAAGCGCTACTTATTGATACAACACTCCATACATATCTCGTATTATTATAACTATAGAACAACATATTTTATATTAGCACGTTTAACATTACTGTTCTCTGCATATCACTTATTATCATCTTTATATATTACGAGTTACATTTCATATACATGGACTGTGAACAGTCCAATTTCACCAACGAACTAATTCCAGTGGAGATTTTATTGTGCATGTCTTTACTGTCTCTAGATATTCGAAGCACACCGGGATACATATCGCGCCTCAAACAATCGCGCCACAAAATGTCTCGCCTCACATCTCCTCAGTCATTGTTATATAGTGCCGTGTGTTGCCTCGGCCTAACAATGGTTAATGATGATACATATAACACCAACACGCCACTACAACATCATCTCTCCCACTTGTGTGTGTGTGTGTGTGTGTGTGTGTGTGTAAGAAATGAGGAAAACTTGAGTGTGCGTGAGTGCAAGAAATGAGGATAATTACGATGTGTGTATGTAAAAGAGAGAGAGAGAGAGAGAGAGAGGCCCGGGAGGTATAGAATGTATATGAATATGCATGCTACTGGTGTGACTCAACCCGACCTCGCGTATGCAAATTAGCCCTGCGTAATTGCGTATTATGTGTGCGAAGTGGTGCTTGGAAACACCTCCTGGGGTATATCAAATGGTATATGATATCCTTGTACATTAGAGGCGGCCGATTCCTTCAAGCCATGCCAAGAAACACACCAAATCAACTAAATGTATGGAGATTTATTGTTTCTCTTTAATAGTTTGGAGGAAGATGTATATAGGCTAGTTTTTCCAGATTTGCCAACACAGTATTTCCACCTTAAACGGGATATGATTTTGTCGGAGAGTAATTTATTGGAATATGGACGTCAATGGATGACACACACACAAACACACAAACACATGAGGCTGAAGGATGGAAGGACGAAGGAAATGTGTGTTGGAATGACAAACCCTAAACTTTAGACACACTGTATTTCCCCTTCCTTCGTTCTGCTCTAGTAAACTTCAGGAAGGACCGTCCTATTTCCAGTTCATTGGGTTATACCGAGTACTGTCACTGATCCAATATCGTTTAGTGGTATTTCTAGTAACTCTGGAAGGTCAAATTAATAATGCTCGCTACACAAGGAGTGAGATGGAAGGTAGAATTACTCACACAAGGCACATAGCAATTTGTATTCGGTACATAATAACAATAATATTAAGAATACTCACACAAGGCACCTCACTGTTTGTATTTACTTAATAATAATAATAATAACACAATAGAATATTTTGGGATAATGGATCATATTGGTGTATGAATAGAGAAACTTTATACCAACTTCAAATTCGCCTGTCAGATTATTATTGAACTACCGTACTGTAGCTTTTTTCATTGAGACATTCTTATAGTGGTGTTATAATTATCTTGACCTATCTAACCCACTGACCCGGACATTTCTGGGGGAAGTATAGGCTAGTGTTGGTAAATTTAGAGCAACTGATTCCTCCAAACTATTCCAAGCAACAGCCTACCATTTTACTTTTGTATCTTTGTTTTTCTGGGTAATCTGGTCCTACTACTTAGAAGGAATGAAAGCGCTCTAATGAACCTAATGTATACTATCCCCTTAAGGACCCTGTGTTCTTGTATGAAAATAAAATGGAGGCTTCTGATTCCTCCTGACCATGCCACGAAACCAGCTCCTTCCATAATTATAGTTGGTGTTACGTGGCAATAATTGAAGGACTCATTTATCTCCAATTTTTCTGACTACATCACAGGGTCCCTTATATAACTAGACACATGTAACCTCAATGCCAGAAACGCGTATATGTATGTCCGCAATTATCTTTTATGTGTTTAGGCCTCGTCACACACACCAAGGCAAAAACCCCAGTGACGCCTTCTGTAAATTGTTTGACTGTATGTATGTATATATGTGCCAGACGAAAGACAGACTCATAATAGTACCCCGTTGTAATTGTAGCACATTCTTGTCGAGTCGTTCCCACGGTCGTACTGGTGGTGGTGGTCGTGGTGGTAGTGGTTGAGGTCGTATTCCAAATCTCAAACCATAATAAGCTTAGACTTATTTGGTGTCGAAAGTGCCAGGTCCCATTATATATAGTTAGTATCTTTTTCTAGCACACTTGATAATTGGCCATAAAAATAACTACGAATTCTAACAAACCTGATCGCAATAATTAGGCTACTCCACACACGGATGGTATACGAGATGTTTACAAAATTGACTGGAATGACTTGGAATACAACAGTTTTTTTTTTTTTTTTTTCACTTCTCGTCGGATTCTTTGCCGAAAACCTTGCATCATCAGAGAGGTTACAAGTATTCTTTCTCCATTTTGCGGCTTTGGTACGAGGAAGTCCATAAGGATAAACTGGTCTATACACGTCATCATACATTATATAGAGTTGTACAGTACAGGTTGGGTTGGGTGAGCCTGGCTTCCAGTAATTCGGGATCTCTCTTGGTTATCACGTCCGAGGTGTGTGTGTGTGTGTGTGAAATATTTCGGTGTGAAAGTCTACGGATTACGATGTGTGTGTGTGTGTGTGTGTGTGTGTGTGAAATATTCCGGCGTGAAAATCTATGGACGTACGATGTGTGTGTGTGTGTGTGTGTGTGTGTGTGTGTGTGTGTGTGTGTGTGTGTGTGTGTGTGTGCGAAATGCTCCAGTGTAAAAGTCTACGGGCACATTAAGACATGTTTCACCCTCTTTCTTAACTATAGTGGTATTTTGTTCTCATCGTTATTTAACCACTTCCTTGGCATACTGTATATCAATCCGCTCACTAGATGTTGTAATAATCAGATAATAACATTATGAGGTATTATATTTTAGGTCAGACTGACAGACAAACGGAGGCAAAATCATAACCTCTTTATCTTTGTTGGCGAAGGCTGTGTGCTTCTTGTTATTTATACTTTTCATCTATTATACTATTTTTTATCTATTTTCAATATTATTATTATTATTATTATTATTATTATTTTTTTTTTTTTTATTATAAGTTTTTCTATTATCATAATTATTTTTATTATTATTATTTTTGTTAATAATAATAATATTTTTATTATTATTATTATTATTAATAATATTATTATTATCATTATTATTATTATTAATTTATTTTTAAATGATCATTATCGATTTACTTGCCGAGTCCAAAATTGGCAATCAGAGCCTGGGAAAGGAAGTAAGCCAAGTGTGACGCCACGGCTACGAACAGTTTGCTTGTTCAGTGCTGGCTCCTGTACCCATGCCGGATGCTACTGCTTTTTTCCTCCCTCCTCGGTGTGGAAGGCATGTGTAAGATGTATGCTTGGTATGTGCTTGGGGTATAACATTAAATTCTTAACTGCCTCCACGCTTGAGTGAGGCCTGTGGTAATCCATGTGTGGTTTCATTCTTGTTTGCTTTGCTTGTGTGTGCTTTGCTTGTTTGTTTGCTTGTATCTGAATTTTCCTAATGTTTGACTTATCTTTATTTATGGTGTTTATGTTACTATTATTGATAATGTTGTGTGGTGGTGCATGTATGTGTGTGTGTGTGTGTGTGTGTGTGTGTGTGTGTGTGTGCTTTACTATATTTATTTTGTGTCTGTATGTGTTTGTGCTTTACTATATTTATTGTGGGTGCGTGTGTGTGTGCTTTACTATATTTATTTTGTGTGTGTGTGTGTGTGTGTGTGTGTGTGTGTGTGTGTGTGTGTACAGTCCAAAAACAACAGTCGTGTCCAGAAGATTATAATAGTAAAATAACATCTGATAAAGGATGAACCACTTGACCTCGGATAATAATCAAAGCTGCATGTGCCCGGAGTTTGGATATGGCTCGTTGTATGTCTTTAAATAATTACATCGGACAGAATGATGACACTTCTCTTGTCTCACATTGTACGCCTGTGTAATTACCACCAGTATAGACAACAAATTAACCAAACACAAAGCTAACTATATGAACCTCCTGGAAGCTAATACTATACCACATAATATCTTAACCAATTCTCCACAATCATAATATTATATACACGAGAGAAAACAGTGCAATATAACAACAACAGTGATATATATGTCTTTGAAACCTTACCTATATTGGTCATTGCCAGTTGTTTCCTGACGACAGTAAGAGTTCCACAATAATTTATTTGCTCTCTCTCTCTCTCTCTCTCTCTCTCTCTCTCTCTCTCTCTCTCTCTCTAGGTTCGTCCAATAAAGCAAAAGTCAGATATCTGGTAATAACAAGGGCCTTAATCTAACTGCATCGGCTCTCATTTATCGACCTCTTACTTGCAAATCACAACCATGCAAGTGATGATTGTTTTGTCAATACGTAATAATCCATTCTTGTCTCAATGATCGTGGTAAATAGTATACTTACTTGCCTTCTTGGAAAATCTTGTTCTTGAATATATTTCCTGTCATCGCCTAAAATTAGATATCGACAAGGGTTGGTTTGTTCTCTCATGCATGATTTAGACGACGTGTTTTTTTACCCCCCTTGAAATTATTATGTGTCTTGGCAATAGTTCTCTTTCGACATCAACTCAAAGACTCGTATAAATGTATATTGTCTCTATACTCATATATCTTAAAAAAAAAAAAAAAAAAAAAAAAAAAAAAAAAAATAATAATAATAATCATCATTCTCTCTCTCTCTCTCTCTCTCTCTCTCTCTCTCTCTCTCTCTCTCTCCGGGTAAGGACTGTTTTGTTTACCTTGTGCCGTGTGAGGTGAGGTGAGGTGGATGGGGGGGGGGGGGAGAGGCCTGCAGGGTTCGAGCCCCATGACCCGTACACATGTGGCCACCTGTATATACTGTGTCCGCCCCCATCAGTATGCAGGGGGGCAGGGGCGGCATTTTCTGCACCACTGGTTTGGAGGGAGGGGGAGTGGGAGGAGGAGGGAGGGGGGGAAGATAATAGGGAGGAGGAGGGAGAAGGAGGGAGGGAGGGGAAGATAATAGATAGGAGGGAGGTGGAGGAGGAAAAGAAGGGAGGAGGAGGAGGTGAAGGAGGGAGGGGGGGAAGGGAGAGAGGGAGGAGGAGGAAGGGGAAGATAATAGGGAGGAGGAGGGAGGGGAGGGGAAAAAGAGGAGTGGAGGTGGAGGAGGAGGGGAAGATAATAGGGAGGAGGGGGGGAAGGGAGAGAGGGAGGAGGAGGGAGGGAGGGGAAAATAATAGGGAGGAGGAGGAGGGAGAGAGGGAGGAGGTGGTGGAGAGAGAGAGAGGGAGGGGGAGAGGGAGGGGGAGGGGGAGGGGTAGGAGGAGGGGAAGATAACAGGAAGGAGGAGGAGGGAGGGGAAGATAACAGGGAGGGGGAGAGAGAGGAGGACGTCAAAGGGATGATAATAGGGAGAGAGGGAGGAGGAGGAGGAGGAGGGGGAAAAGAAAGGGATAAAGCAGAAGAGAAGGGAAAGGGGTAGAGATAGGATTGGAGGGGGGGAGGATGGGAAGAGAATATAGGAATAGAGAAGAGGAAATGGACTTTGGAGAGGAGTGGGAGTAAAGGGAAAAAGAATGAGGGAAAACAAGGCAAAGGAAAATGTGGAAGGAGGATAAAGAAAGGAAAAATTATATAGAAGAATAAGAGAGAGATGCAGGGGAATAAAAAAGAGTGAAAGAAAAAGCAGAGAGAAGAATGATAAGGTAAGGCAAAAGTGAAACAAGGAGAGGAAGAGAGATAGATGATAAGGACAGATAAATAAAGTATATAATTAAAGATGGAACTAAAGTGGAAGTGAAGGATAAGGGCGTCTGTGGAGGGAGATGTGGACAAGGAGAGATGGAGGGAAAGAGAAGGACAAGGAGAGATGGAGGAAAGAGAAGGAGAGATGGAGGAAAGAGAAGGAGAAGGAGAGATGGAGGAAAGAGGAGGAGAAGGAGAGATGGAGGAAAGAGGAGAAGGAGAGATAGAGGAAAGAGAAGGACAAGGAGAGATGGAGGAAAGAGGAGGAGAAGGAGAGATGGAGGAAAGAGGACAAGGAGAGATGGAGGAAAGAGGACAAGGAGAGATGGAGGAAAGAGGACAAGGAGAGGTGGAGGAAAGAGGAGGAGAAGGAGAGATGGAGGAAAGAGGACAAGGAGAGATAGAGGAAAGAGGAGGAGAAGAAGGAGAGGTGGACGGACGGAAGCCAGCCCAAGAAGATGAGGCCAAAGGTGAAGGTAAGAGATTGGTTGGGAAGGTGCATGCTGGTGGTGGTGGGTGGTGGTGGTGGGGGTAGAGATGGTGGTATTAGAGGTACTCGTGCTGGTAGTGGTAGAGGGTGGTGGTGGTGGTAGTAAAGGTGGTGTTGGGTGGTGGTTGTGGTGGTAGTCAAGGTGGTGGTTAGTGGTGGTTGTGGTGGTAGTAAAGGTGGTGGTTGTGGTGGTAGTAAAGGTGGTGGAGGGTGGTGGTTGTGGTGGTAGTAAAGGTGGTGGTGTTGGGTGGTAGTAAAGGTGGTGGTTGTGGTGGTAGTAGTAAAGGTGGTTGTGGTGGTGGTAGTAAAGGTAGTGGTGGTGGTGGTTGTGGCAATGGATATTTTTAGTGAGGTTTGATAGTGGTTATGGAAGAAACAGAATATGTTGGTCAGTGGTGTGTGTGTCAATGGTGGTGAGAGAGGTTTATGTTGGGGATGGAGAAGGTGACTGGTGGTGGGTGGTGGAGGTGGTTAAGGGAGAGATACTTTAACAATGTGTGTGTGTGTGTGTGTGTGTGTGTGATGAAGGTGGTTTAATTAGTGGTGCGTGTGTGTGTGGGAGGGGGAGGTATGTGGAGTGGTTGTGTGTGTGTGTGTGTGTGTGTGTGTGTGTGTGTGTGTGTGTGTGTGTGTGTGTGTGTGTGTGTGTGTACTGTCCTGTTTTCCTAGTTTTCATATAACATTGATTTTCCTTTGCCTTCTCACGTTTTTTCCTATCCTCTCTCTCTCTCTCTCTCTCTCTCTCTCTCTCTCTCTCTCTCTCTCTCTCTCTCTCTCTCTCTCTCTCTCTCTCTCTCTCTCTCTCTCTCCTTCCTTCCTTTCAAGTCTTATTTATAATTAATTACAATGAGGGTAAGGGAGCCAGTTTTTACAGAGCTGGTGTCTTGGTTTTGAATCTGCTCTCTCTCTCCCTCCCTCTCCCTCCCTCTCCCTCCCCTCTTCCATTCCCTCTCCCTCAAGATCCCATTCCATCACCTCCCACACTCATCTCCATCTCCATTACCTTTTCTGTCTCTTCCATTCCTTTTCTGTGCCTTCTATTCCTTTTCTGTTCCCTCTCTTTCCATATCCCTTCCATTCTCTATCCATCTTTTCTCTGCAACATTTCCATTCTCCCTTCTATAGCCTCCCCTTCCCCTTTCGTTCCTCAGCCCCTTCCCTCCCATTCCTTCCCCTCTTTACCCTTCCTCATTTCGCCCTCCATCCCCCTCCTTCCTTCCTTCCTCCCGTTTCCCTTCTATCATTCCAAACCCGCATATTACTCCAGATTCTCTCTCTCTCTCTCTCTCTCTCTCTCTCTCTCTCTCTCTCTCTCTCTCTCTCTCTCTCTCTCTCTCTCTCTCTCTCTCTCTCTCTCTCATCATGCCTTCATTTTACCTGCAACCTGCATTTCCTCTCATTCCCTTCCCCCCTCCTCTCTTTCCTCCCCTCTACTCTGCCGTCATATCCCCTCCCCCCTCTATCTCTCTCTCTCTCTCTCTCTCTCTCTCTCTCTCTCTCTCTCTCTCTCTCCTTTCAACCCACCTATACCCTCTCTCCATCCACCTAATCCTTGCAACCACTAATCTACCCTCGTCCACTCAACTCCTCCCCCACTCCATCAACCCAGCTACCACTAACATACATCCACTTATCCCCCTTCCTTCCACCCACATAAGCTTCTCCACCCAGTCTGTCCTGTTTCACTTCTGGCTCACTCCACCCTAAAAAAAAACACACACACACACACACATTGCTCCTTTTAATTTATTGTCTCTCCGCCTTTACAAAGCCTTAAACACACACACAGGGCCCACCCAACTCCTTCCCCCTCAACCTGCAGGATACCACTGTCCTCCCGGGATAGGTTCAGGATGGAGAGGTCCTGGTAAGGGAGGGGTTGGTAGGATAATGATGGAAGGATGAGGTGAGGCGAAGGGAAGAGGTGAGGTAAGGGAAGAGGTAAGGTGAAGGGAAGGGAGAGGTGAGGTGAAGGAAGGGAGAGGTGAGGTTAGGTGAAGAAGTGAAGAGAGAGGTTAGGTAAGGGGAAGAGGTGAAGGGGAAGGAAGGAAGAGGTAAGGGAAGGGAGAGGTGAGGAACAGGGAAGAGATGAGGGAAGGGAAGGAAGAGGTAAGGGAAGGGAAAGGTGAGGTACAGGGAAGAGATGAGGGGAAGGGAAGGAAGAGGTAAGGGAAGGGAGAGGTGAGGTACAGGGAAGAGATGAGGGGAAGGAGAGGTTAGGTAAAGGGAAGAGACGAGGTAAAGAAAGATTTGGAACAGTGAGGAGAGGACTGGGTACATGGAGGGAAAGGAGGAAGGAGAGATTCACGGTAAGGTTCATACATTCCTCCCCAACACCTCACCCTATACACCATCACCATCACCACATCTCCATCATCACCACCTCACACTCCACCACCACCACCACCACCACCACCACCACCACCACCAAATCTCCACTATACCAACCAACAGCTCCTCCATCACACCACCACACCACACCCACATAAACACCTTCTTACACCACACCCCAACACTGCATGCCCACTTTAGACCCACCACCACCACCATCATAACATCTCCATCATCAACACCACCTCACATTCCACCACCATCACCACCACCAAATCTCCCCTATACCAACCAACAACCCCTCCATCACACCACACTCTGCACACTTTAGACCCATCACCACCATCATAACATCTCCAACATATACACCACCACCACCACCACCACCAAATCTCCCTTATACCAACCAACAACTTCTCCATCACATCACCCGAGGACAGACACACCCCAAACCTCAGACAACACGCACCCAGCATCAAAGTCAGTAGTAATCACCACCTTCGATATTGGCCAGGTGAGGGTAAACCAGGAGCTCCTTATTAGTTCCTTCCTCGTCATGCACTTGTACAGTCACGAGCCATAATAAGTATCCAGGTCTTGTTGAAGTTGCGAATCATCTGACATTACAGTGAACCGGCTACATGCAGTGCTTGTCTCGTCTCGTACTTGCTGGGTTTCTTTTCGTACTTTACCCGGCTATTCGAAACAGACTTATTGTAAAATTCTTGGTAATTTAGCATGGAATATTATCTAAATAGTTTTCCTTGAAATTAAACATGAATTTTGCAATACACATATCTTGTGCTGTACCACAAGTACATTGGCATACAGATTAATTCATCAACTTTTTACATCCAAAATAATTTAAGCAAAAGGCTCACGGGATTAATAAATTAACATAGGATAAGATGACAATAAGAATCAACATGCAGGAAAGAAGAATATACATTATAATTACAAAATAAATTGGTGCTGTAGTAATTTCGGCACATGGAAGAAAAAACAAGGAATCATAAGCTTTAGTAGAAATAATAGAACGGATCAGAGTACACAGACACATCACAAACATTCCGAATATATAAAGCAATCATGTAACCCGTATAAAGAACAAAACATATTATAAAGATACGATACAGAAACAAGGAAAGATTGACTCCCTAGTGTCTATAGCAACCACAGACAGGGCAGCACCAACCAACCAACCAACCTATATATCTATCCATCTATCTCTTCTCCACCTCCCTACCTAGCCATTCATTTACCTGTCCGACTGTCTACCTACCTGCCCACCTACCTGCCTACCAATCTACCCTACCTGTTAGTTAATCCACCTGCCTACCTGTCTAACCTAGTTCCTCCTCCACCAACACACACACACACACACACACACACACACTTAGATACCCACGTAAAATATATGATAATCCAGTCTTTTTCTCTTTTTATAGAATGGGTAAATCTGGAGCAACTGGTTCCTACAAACTATTTCATGAAACAGACCACCATTATTCTTGTTAATCTGCTGGTCGTGTTTCCTGGCTTACTTTGGAGGAATCAAGGCGTTCTAATGTACCAAAAATAAAACTATCCCTATAAAAACTCGTATCTATTTACACTGATGCAAAGTTATTAAGTTTTCTATATATTTTTTTCTTCTTTAGTTTGTATACACTTACCTATAGCGTACATGAAAATATTTTGATTCATAAATAATCATACATAATTATAATACAGAAAAAGACTCGTTCTGTTTCACACATAATTTCACAGTTCTTGTGTATATTTACGTTGGTCGATTTAATAATTTAGATGTAATTATATTCAGTCATAAATCATAATACATACTTATAACTACCTACAAACTTTCATTTATAAGCACTTCACTCACTCTTATACACACACACACACACACTCTCTCTCTCTCTCTCTCTCTCTCTCTCTCTCTCTCTCTCTCTCTCTCTCTCTCTCTCTCTCAGATACAAGGTTAAGGACATTATCTATTATGGATAGTTTGCCCTTCACTACCACTGTGCGTTTGTGTGTGTGTGTGTGTGTGTGTGTGTGTCAATAAATCTATATAGGTGGATGCACGTAGGTTAATTACTTTGGTAGTCTACACGAGATCGAAGTTGGGCGGAGTCAGAAAAGAAATATATACATCTGGCAAACAACTTTCTCCAAACTATACTATTTTTTTTTTTTTTTTTTTTTTTTTTTACCTCAGTATACAAATAGGAGTCCTGTTGTGTGGCAAAATTTGGAGTTATAAGAATATAACCCTTAAATTTGTCAACGAGAGATTAATTAACCCCATAAAATGAATGGTTTAGAACACAACTTTTGTTCATGACTTTATAATTATGTGTGATAAAAAGATTTCGTTTAGCCTTGATTATAATGAATGACTTACCTATTTACAGTATGATGAATATTATGAAGCAAAATTATACATACTAATTCTGAATGATTTACCTACCGTAACTTTGATGAATATTATGAAGCACAACAATAATATATAAAAAATATAATAAGTTTGTTTTCAAGTTGACGAGTTCATATTATTATTATCTCCTATAGTGGTTGTGTGGACATGAATTCAAGTCGGGTCAGATCAGAGGAGATAACATTTGGCCCCGGCATGGTCATATAAACCCTTACTGGGAGTGAGTGGCCTTCGGTATAGAGGAGCGACTCACTCAATTTGGGCGGGCATATTTGGCACTGTGATGAGATTATTTCGCCCAAAGTAGCCATTTCAGGATCGCACGCTCATACAAGGAGAAGCATACACATACTTACATGCATACCTACACACATACATACATACCTACATACATAAATACATACCCATTTGTATGTACGTACAGTCGACACCAAAAATCCACTTCAATCCTGAATGTATGTTGAGCAAGATATGACAAATTAATTAATGCCCAAGTACACACAAACATCGTATGCAAATTATGATTATGCAAAAATTATATATGTGACTCAGGTCTTAATAAACTTCTTCTACAAACTCTCAACCCGAATGTCCGTCCACTCGTGATATTGAAGCAGTTTTATGTTGTACAGTTGCAGACACATGAAACAGACACACTTCAAACAGGCTCCTTATCAAGCACATGCAGAATAGGACACAACTCTACACATGCACAACGTCTCATCTTACCTATATTATACTCTACTTTATACTCAGTGAGGGGCACCGGTTTAATTAAGGTGGTAATTCTTTTTTGTTACATTGGAGTGCCTTGATTCCTCCAAAGTATGCTAGGAAACAGGACCAGATGAGCAAAAATAATGGTGTTCTGTTGCTTGGAATAGTTTGGAGGATTCAGTTACTCCAGATTTACCAACACAAAACTCCCCCCTTAAGTGTGTATGTTTTTTATGTCCACAACTGTACATACATACATGGAACCACACGCATCCTCTTTGTGATTGCATGTGTGTGTGTGTGTGTGCGTGTGTGTGTGTGTGTGTGTGTGTGTGTGTGTGTGTGTGTGTGTGTGTGTGTGTGTGTGTGTGTGTGTGTGTGTGTGTGTGTGTGTGTGTGTGTGTGTGTGTGTGTGTGTGTGTGTGAATTCTTGTGGCCAAAAGTACATGTGTGTTTGTGTGAGCCAGAGTATAAATATTAGGTCCGACATTTCCCACGAGAACTCCAAGGATCCTGTGTTCATGTTTGTGTACCTGTGGTGTGTGTGTGTAGCTGAGGTAGGGGTGTGTGTGTGTGTGTGTGTGTGTGTGTGTGTGTGTGTGTGTGTGTGTGTGTGTGTGTGTGTAGCTGGTGTGTGTGTAGCTTGGGTGGGTGTGTGTGCGTAGCTTGGGTGGGTGTGTGTGCGTAGCTTGGGTTTGTGTGTGTGTGCGTGCTGGCTTGTACAAGTATATCAGTTTTTCTGTTTGTATGTACAGTTGCCCACACATGAATCTGGTACGCCTCGCTACTTGTGAGATACCTACAACAGGGAGAAAAGTGAGCAAAAGTTATTGTTTGTTGACAAGCAGAGAGTAATAATATTTTACTGTATGCCTGTCAACAAACTACATCTTTTTTCACTTTCCTTTCTTTTGTAGCCACCTCACAAGTAACGAGCCATACCGGCTTCATGTGTGGGCAACTGTACGTACTGATACTAAACACACACTGTTCAGTATGTCTGTCTCCCTGTTTGTGTGTGCTTGTGTTTGTAAATATATATCCCTGTCAGTGAGCTTGTGTGTGCATATATTTGTCTGTCAATTTGTGTTTACTTGTGTGAGTATACCTGTCTCTCTGTGTTTGCTTATGTGTGTATATCTGTCTCTCTGTCTGTGTTGGACTGTGTGTGTATAGTAGGTAGTCTGTCAGTAGGTGTGTGCTTGTGTGTATACTGTATCCCTGTCTGTGTGGGCTTGTGGGTGTATGTATATTGTGTATGTCTGTCAATGTGTGTGTGCTTGTGTGTATATCTGTCTCCCTGTCTGTGTAAATATATGTCTCCCTTTCTGTGTGTGTGTGTGTGTGTGTGTGTGTGTGTGTAAATATATGTCTCCCTTTCTGTGTGTGTGTGTGTGTGTGTGTGTGTGTGTGTGTGTGTGTGTGTGTGTGTGTGTGTGTGTGTGTGTGTGTGTGTGTGTGTGTGTGTGTGTGTGTGTGTGTGTATCTCCCTGTCCTTGTAAATATATGTCTCCCTTTCTGTGTGTGTGTGTGTGTGTGTGTGTGTGTGTGTGTGTGTGTGTGTGTGTGTGTGTGTGTTCCCGTGATAACTCAAACCGTTTGGCCACAATTTACTTGAAAGACAGCAGCCAGCTATATTGACCATCTGTCTGGATACATTTATTTTGATTTACCCCTCGTTATTCCAGTCAGACTTAACGGAATAGCTTTAACATTTTGTCAATATATCATCCAGAAATAGCAGAATAACAACACTTCTTTTTTTATCAATGGGAGGATGCATTCTATAACATCATGCCTATAATTATGTTCAGAAATGACGGAATAATTATATCTTTTTGTCAATGGGTAAGACATCTATAGTTATCTTCCTAGATATGACGCATACTAAAACATTTTTGATGCTCTTGAAATTCTCACTTAATTAAGAGAATGATAATAATATTGGGTCAGTAACCTTAGAACAACTATACTGTACTCCAAGAAATAGACTTTAATTAAATTTAGTTGATTTGGTCCGTTTCTTCCCAATGTTTGGAAGAATTACTATCCCCTAATATAGCCAAAGATTATATCTCCCTTCAGATTAAGACATTTAAGTGGGAAATAATTTTGTGTTGGTAAATCTGGAGCAACTGAATCCTCCAAACTATTCCAAGCAACAGAACACCATTATTTTTGCTCTTCTGGTCCTGTTTTCTATCATACTTTGGAGGAATCAAGGTACTCCAATGTAACAAAAAAGAATTACCCCCTGAAGTGGCTGCCAATGATAGAGAAGGCAGAATAATAGAGATAAATGAGTTTCTTGACCATCTGTTGGCATTAAGGGGATAGATAGTATAATATATTTGGGACATTGGAGTGCCTTGATTCCTCCAAAGTATGCCAGGAAACAAATCCAATGAATAAATATAGTGGTATATCCTGTTGCTTGGAATGGGTTGGAAGAATCAGTTGCTCCAAATTTACCACCAACAATATCGTACTATATACCC